>JAPZPC010000149.1:0-95288 GCA_037952705.1 Haplographium delicatum
CCCCCCGCCCCCCCCGCCCCCCCCCCCCCACATCCTGGGGATAAACTGGGACGAAACTGGAACTCAAATATATAGTGAGAGGACAGCGTCCAGGACACACCGCACAGAGAATCTACGCGAGAATGGGAACAGAGAAGAGAAAGAGGATGGCTAGAAAGGGGAATTGGCGAATTGGCGAATTGGCGAATTGGCGGGCCTGGTTCGCCGGCATGGCGGGTAAGAGGATCTCGGCGCAGAAAGACTTGGAGGGAGGGGAGTGAGGGTCAGAAGTGTGTTGAGTGTCTTGTGGCATTATTTGGTCCCACCAGGTCTGCGGGGGAGGGAGAGTTGTGCCCCTCCCAGTGACCTTCTGGTGCCGCCCATCCCATATATGCTTTCCGTCCATCATGCCCGTGGGGATGTATATCATCTGGCCGGGTCCTTTACGGACTCCTTGCCTCGCCATGTGCCGTGGAGAAAGCCCTATCGCCCTTAATTTTTATTTTTTTTAATTTTTTTGCTGAGAGAGAGAAGGGGGGGGAAAGGGGGCTGGTTCTTGTGTCGCTTGAGCTATCGAACCGCGGAGGTTGGGGCGTGATGTTAAAGTGAAATCAATGTGTGAGTGAGTGAAGTGAAGTGATACGAGTATGGCGTTGAAGGAGTCTCCGGAGGGCCAAGACAAAAAAAGGAAGAGAAGAGAGAGAGAGAGAGAGAGGCAAATGGCCACGGCCCAAAGAGGAGATTTAGCCATGGAGGAGGGGATTGGGCGATATGGCCACCATGCCGAGAAGAGGCAGCCCAGCAATAATCTTAAATTGGCAATCCTGTGTCGTGTATAGCGGAAGTCGATTACTTTCGTGTACTGTTCCTGTACGGTCCTGTACGGTCCTGTACGTCCTGTCCTGTCCTGACCTGACCTGGCCTGTCCTGTCCTTACGAGTTAGTGACTTCCTGCTGTATGTCGATGGACAGGACCTGGCCTGGAGTCTGGTCCCCCCGTACGGGAATGTTTCCTTTGGCCGGACAGTGACCGTCGCACACCGCGCCAAGCAGCGTCCAGCCCAGGAAAAGCCCCAACCCGATTCGATTCGATTGGCATCTCATCGCATCACATCGCATCTTGAGGGGAAGGAGAGAGGAGAGAGAGAGGGTTGGTTTGCTGCCTTCCGTTTTCACTCAACGCCCTTGCGCGCGCCAGCCGAACCGAAAGCCCAGACAGAACAGAGAAGGAACGAAGGGTCAAGGGCCAAGGCCAAGAGGACGAGAAAAAGTGCATTCATTATTCAATTCATTCATTCATTCATTCATTCATTCTTTGCACTCTGCACATCGCATCTCTGCAAATGATATCCAGTCCTTGATCGGGCATCTTGCATCTGGGGTCAAGATATCTTAGCTCTCCCTCCCCGTCCCTATCTCTCCCTTCTCCTTCTTCTTCTTCTTCTTCTTCTTCTTCTTCTTCCCCCTCTTCACCCTCTTCACCCTCTTCGATCGACCCA
Source organism: Haplographium delicatum (assembly GCA_037952705.1). NCBI lineage: Eukaryota > Fungi > Ascomycota > Leotiomycetes > Helotiales > Hyaloscyphaceae > Haplographium > Haplographium delicatum. The sequence goes on from JAPZPC010000149.1 coordinate 1,479, forward strand.
GACCTCGACCTTGATCTTCTGTCAAATACCTTCTCTGCCGGGCCCAGATCCCTCGCCCGCCCTGCCCTTCTCCAGCCGGCATCCAAAAAGATATATGGACGGTGCATCTCCCGCTCACGGTCTGCTTATCCTGTTTCTGACGATCGACCCGATCGATTGATTTATCGACAGAACCCGACACCACACCACACAACACGATAGACAGTAGTATCTGTGCTGCGTATGCTCAGCGCATCACCCGACCCGATCCCAGACCAGACCCAGCGGGGCCTAACCTGACCGACAGGACCACAGGACGTCCGGCCCCTCGTACCGATCTCCTCTCCTGCGCCCATATCCCACCTAATATTGCCCTCCCCATTAACTTATCCAGTCTACGGTACATTAGCAATCAGATTCGTGTCGTGACGAACCAGAGGCCATGGCCCAGTAAGAAGCAGAAAGCCAACAGCGGCTCATTCGACACTGCGCCACTGCCTTCCGAAACTCCTCCAGCCCAGGGGTTAAAAAAGGTCACTCAACACGCCGACACCAAGCATCCGAATTGATCAGCAACCTCCGTCCATCGTTTCCTCGTTCATCATCCATCGTCCATCGTCAAACGTCCGCTTCAACAAAATCGTCGACGACGACGACGACGACGCGGACCACGACCACGACCAACGAGATTAACCATCCATTCCCTTTCCTCTGTCCCTCAACTACGAGAAGCAGCTCTCGTCAAAGCTGCGGATGACCCTCGATGACGGCCTTCTTTCATAGCTCCTCTCCAACTCCCATCAACGAAAAACGCACCCTCTCAAACCAATCCATGTCGATCTCAATGTCGTCGTCGGCCAAGCATGCCAACGGCCACAGCCCTTTCCCTCAAAAGATCAAGAATTTTTTTCGTATCAATAGTCTCGGCAGTAGCAATGGCGAGAAGAGTGACGCCTCGATCAAGTCGGAGAGCAAGACCTCCTTTCGGCAATCCAAATTCTTTCCCGGCTCAGGGCGATATCGATCGACCACGGTGGCCAGCGAAGGCAATATGTTAGATGATACCGTGAGCCCCACGGCCCATGCAAACCCATATTTTGCACATCAAGGCCCTCCTGCCTTACGGCATCACAATGAAGGGTCGGTGCCTCCAAGTCCGCCTGATACACCAACCTTGAAGATTGATGCGGCGTCGGGTGCCAATGATCAGGCGACGATTGCTGGCAAGGAGGAATTGGCACGGAAATTAAGAAGAGTCGCCAGTGCACCGAATGCTCAAGGCATGTTCTCGAGCAAAGGAGATCCCGATAGACCTGCCACCGCAGAACTGGGCAAGGAGCCATTGGCACACAATCCCAGCACTAGTATGGTATCGCTGATTGACTCGAAATCTGCCGCAGGAGCGGGAACGAATCTCAATGTACCGTCTCAAGACGGGTTGGGAGCTTTACAACCCCCTAATATGCGGAACGCCATGGCTTTCAGGAGAACATACAGTTCAAATTCGATCAAGGTCCGCAATGTCGAGGTGGGCCCGGGAAGTTTTGATAAGATTAAATTGATTGGTAAGGGAGATGTTGGAAAGGTGTATCTTGTGCGTGAGAAAAAGAGTAGCAGGCTCTACGCTATGAAGGGTACGTTTGTCTCCTCCTCCCATGAAACCCTCCATTGACTAAACCATGATAGTATTGAGTAAGAAAGAGATGATTAAACGCAATAAGATTAAGAGGGCTCTCGCGGAGCAGGAAATCTTGGCTACGAGTAACCACCCATTCATTGTCACCTTGTACCACTCTTTTCAATCAGAGGACCATTTGTATTTGTGCATGGAATACTGTAGCGGTGGAGAATTCTTTAGAGCTTTGCAAACACGGCCTGGGAAGTGTATACCTGAAGAAGATGCCAGGTTTTATGCTGCAGAGGTCACGGCTGCGTTAGAGTATCTACATTTGATGGGGTTTATTTACAGGGATCTCAAGCCCGAAAGTAAGCTGCTCGATCCTCCCAATCGGCCACAAACTAAGACCTGCAGACATTCTTCTCCATCAATCTGGGCATATCATGTTATCAGATTTTGATCTCTCAAAACAGTCAGATCCTGGTGGAAAGCCGACAATGATTCTCGGTAGAAACGGTACAAATACGAACAGTCTACCTGCCATCGATACGAAGTCTTGCATAGCAAACTTTCGAACGAACTCGTTTGTTGGAACAGAAGAATATATTGCCCCAGAAGTCATCAAGGGGTGTGGTCATACGAGTGCCGTCGATTGGTGGACACTTGGTATATTGATCTACGAGATGTTGTTTGGCACAACTCCTTTTAAGGGAAAGAACCGCAACGCTACTTTTGCCAATATTCTGAGAGATGACGTGCCTTTCCCTGAGCATTCCGGATCTCCTCAGGTCTCCAAGTAGGTTTATCCCTTTCTATATTCAAAATTTCATATACTAACATTCTTCTAACAGCCTCTGTAAATCACTTATACGCAAGCTTCTGATCAAAGATGAGAATCGCCGTCTGGGAGCCCGGGCTGGCGCTTCAGATGTTAAAGGCCACCCCTTCTTCCGCACGACACAGTGGGCACTGATCCGGCACATGAAGCCACCTATGATCCCACACCAAGGCCGAGGAATAGATACAGTTAACTTTCGGAACGTGAAGGAGAGTGAAAGTGTAGACATAAGTGGAGGAAAAGCCATGCTACCATTGCCGAAGGGAGTACCGCTGGATTCGGGATTGTCAACTCCTGCCGGCGAAATTGTTGATCCGTTCGAAGAATTCAATTCGGTCACACTGCATCATGATGGCGAGGACCATCAAACGGAGGACCAAAACAATGGACGATATGATTAAGAGGGGTGGATACCACGCCTCATCGCTTAGCGTCGATATCTGAAGCCTCGAAAAATCCGAGAACAATTAAAGTGGTAGGGAAAGAATGATTTTCAATTTGTAGCATTAAGCAATCTCCATTGTCATTCAAGCACAGGAGATGCATGGTATGGGAAGAAATTGCGAATATTCCTCATACAGTATTTTATTTTTGGAGTTTTTTCCTTTGATCAGAGACTGGCTGGGCATCTTTGTTGCATTGTACATATGGTTTTATGAGATCTGTGGGTGACAGGCAAACTTGCAGAGTGGCGTTTTTACACGGATTTTGAACGGTATAACTTTTCTTCCCAAGAGGATTGAGGTGTGCTTATGCGCTGTCTTTTTTATATTCTTTATGTGAGAGAAAATAGGAGAAAATGGACTTTAACCAAAAATTCAAAAAGAGAAGTTGACAGAACATGACAAAAATATGCAGCGGGTTTATGAGAACATGCCATAAAGTTTTTTTTAATGACCCCTCCCTCTCCTTCGGAGCCACTATTTTGGAATGAATAATATATCCCCAGCTTCTTCCCACCTCAAAAGAAGATAAATGAACGGGGGACGGTTTGTCAAATGCAAAGACGAACGCCGGATTTTGGGGTGGTACGCGGATAAATCCTTATCCTGTTTACGGGTAGACACCTCCCATATTAGGAAAAAAAAGGTTGGGGTACAAGTGGTTTCGAAGGAAAATAGAGAATTTGTATCGTGACAACTCATATCCATATCCATCCATGCCGGTCGGATCGTCGAATATAACTCCCACCTATTTGATTTTGATTTAGGTGGAATGAGGAAGAGTATATATCTATATCAAGAGGACAGAGAGGGGAGGGATTGCGTGCTTTGGGGGGTGTAAGTCGATTTCGGGAGTTTTCAATCGATGTTTTTTTCTTGTACGACATGTGTGTGCATATGTGAGCGGGGGATGGGTTACACTGTGTAACCGTAATATAATTAAGTTATTGCCAAGAGAAGTGCGCTAGAGAGAGAACGGGGGGGAGATTGGAGCAGACAATTCCAATAATGTAAATTTTTTTTAATTGTTTCTTGTATTCGTCAAGTCTCGTCAATTAAGATCAAAGGTATCTCTTCCCTTCCAAAGCTAATTGGGATGAAAGGCATGAATATTTACCTATCTCACCCCGAACCACCAACTCCCCATGAGAAGACTTATTTACCCTCGATAAATTGAACCTCTTTTCTTTTCTTCTCTTGTCTTCTCTTCTTTTCTCGTCTCGTCTCGTCTATTTCTGAACTTTCATTGCCAAAAATGAAAAGACTGTTCCTCCCAACCAATCCCTCTTCCCATTGAACCAAGAAATAAACAGGAAGAATTAAGCCACCATCCTTAAGTATGCAGTCCACCGCCAACCAATGCAAAAGGAAAACCGAACCCTAGTAATAAAAAACCGAAAAGTTAAATCAGAAGATTTCATGCCTTCATCCATCCGCCTCCAAAAGATGAAAAGAAAAAATCCGAGGGTAGCCAGTCATCAGCCGTTTATGAGTGAGTCCTGTGGACCCAGTGGGGAATTGAGAGTACTTTCTTCTTCTCGTCACTTGTCGTCCGAATCGTCATTTGACAGGGCCATGAAATCTGTAGCAAGTAGGGCAAGGTGGGTCAATCCGTAGGGAGTTAAGTAGGCTGTCTTTATCGAGCCTGGGGCCGTTTAACTCTTGGGTGGACTGCTATCACCCAAGGCAGGAGCTGGAGATGCTCCCCCTGAACCTTCGGCCTTCTCTTTCCCCTTACCCCCCACAGAGGAGGTCCCATCTTCTAGGTATAATCCGTTTTGCTCGATGTATTCGACGACGGTGGCCGGGATTAGGTACCGGATACTCATCTCCCTCCTCAGGAAGAGTCTGATCTTGGTGCTGCTCACATCGTTGGTTATGAATTGTTGAATAACCTGGAGTGATTTAGTAATTATTCCCAATAACTCTAAAGATTTGGGAAGGGGGGAAGGGCAAGGGAGAAGATTCGTGAGTAAAGATAGTTTGACATTTGGAAACATTGCCTCTGAACCGGTCTCCGCTCACGAATCCAGTAATATAGTTCAGTGGATGGCTTACATAGATGTTATCCTTATATTGCTGTAGACCTTCCAGCGCATCGTCAATATCGGTACCTGATCTCTCTAAAATGAATGTCCCAAATCGCCCAAGGATATGGTCCAAATCCTTCTCACTCCAGAGATTCGGGGTCGACTTCGCAGAAATTAGTATTTAGTACGTACAGAATTGTGTGTAAGACTATTTAGGAAGACTCGACATACCATTGTTTGAATAAGATCCGCCCCGGCAAGCAGGACAATCCGACACTTGACCCGGGTACCGTCAGGTCGTTCCACCCCACCCAATACTTCGTTGATTTCGTGATCAAAGTGATCAAGCACCTGGGCAGTCGGAATATAACAAGGCTGAATAGCCTCCCAAGGGTCGACCATTAGCCAATTCGTCACATTCTCATCTACAGCCAACTCGCACATTCGGAGTCTATGTCGTCATGAGCAACCAACCCCATCGAGCACACGAGGGAGGGATCCTACCTATGATGTGAACTTGCGAGGCCAACTTTTTTATAACTATCCCCCACAGGAGAGAGGTATCCTCCCATGATTTCGAAATTGGTGTTGAATTTGGCACTGTATAGAGGAGTTAGCGAGGCTGGTACCGCAAGCGGCATGACGAATCCGAAATACATACAAATCGGCAGCCATTTCGAACATTCGCAAATGTAGGAAGGTAATTGGGCTGAAACTGCCGCAGGCTATGAGTACCAGAGGAGTCCTCGCTGGATCCGTCTGCGTCCCTCGCAGGCGATGGCGAGGAAATGTATAGTCCTGCGCCGTCTGCGCCGAAGCCGATAGTACAGGCACGTTGGCGGCCATTGGAACAAGCGGAGATATTGCGTCTTTCGTCTTGCGCTGAAGTTGGGATAACTAAGGAGGGTAAGAACCGTCCGGGGAGGACGAGGTATTAGACAGGTATAAGGTTTAGATTTTTGATTGCGGAGTCGGCGGGACGGAAGAAGGGAGAAAGCACTATGAGGAAGAGAAAAGCTCCCTCTCTGAGGAGTGAGGTTAGACGTTAGAGCTTAGAGCGGAAAGGTACAAGCGGGGATAGACAGGCTCTTAAAAGAGGAAGGGCGCATAGTCCTCGGAGTCGTCTTCTTTTCTTTTTCCTTTGCCTCTTCAGGCTCTTGTTTTGGGTTTCTCTTTGCGGCGGGCGGCAGAACTTATTAATCGCTCAAGGGTCTTCGTAAAAACAGGGCGAAAGGGTAACAGGGCGGGCGACAGGACGCTTGAGTGGTACGTGGGATGCCAAAGAGGGTTTGATTGAATGGGGGTTGATAGTCGATGGGTGGTGGGCAGTAGGTAGAAGTGGTAGTAGGCCGTAGGCTAAGAGCGCTACGGAGTCGAGGCCGGTGGTCGGGACATGAATTGCGAAGTGAGGGGTTGGACGAGGGGGCGATAATTGATGAGATGATTACGAGGAGACGAGGAGACGAGGAGATGAGAACAACGGATACAGTAGAGGAAAGGGAGGAGGAGGGGGAATGAGCAATGATATGATATGATAGTATAGAACAGGAATAAAAGTAGCTCTCCAGCGAGTCAGAGCAGCACGCTCTCTCGGTGTCACAGAACCTTCTATTCAATTGGATTGTGTGACGATGGTTGGAATCCAAGCCTCGCCCTCGTCATGCTGCCTAAACGGCCTGCTGGGGCTGCAGAATGACTGCAGCGGTCTCTCCAGCGGCGGGGATCTCAAAAGCCACAGGCTATCGATGCGAGGCTTTGACTCAGGGCTTGCGGCTGTGAGGTAAGGGTCCGGTACGTTATGCTCAGGCATCAATAGTACCGAATAATGAATACATGGGATGTTCATAATATTTATAAAATGCATAAAAACCAACGACGCAATGCATAACTCGTAATGGCTGACACACCATTCCATGTCGTCCTCCTTTTCTCTTTCTCGCCTTGTAAATTAAAACTTAAAATGGCAACTGTGGGCTAGAACTTGACTTATATTATTGATGCACAAAATGGGACGAGTTGTTCCAGACATTAGAGAGACCTAAAAATCTCCCGTTAGCCTAGTTGCGTTGCGATCACTCTGCTTCATGCAATGGGTAGCTCCAACCACTTAACAAGCACAAGTGCTCCTTCGATGATCTCGACACGATTTGTGGATGTTTATATCCGCCCACTAAAACCGCCCGCAAATATGGCACGAGTGAGAATGGACAAGCAAATACCGCGCATCAGTAGCTCGCCAATTCTATCTACTGTGCAAGACTTCCAGTTGATGTTAAAGGTTTGCGTGTCATATACGAAGAGACGAGAAACTTATGAGAAGAGTAACGAGGATAGGGGTCATCGAAATTTCAATCTCTAAAGATCCGGTGCGATTTTTCTTTTATTTGATTTCTCGCAAGCAGAGTGATTCCTACCCTTCTAATAGCGCCGGTGTTGGCTTGCTATCCCCAATCAGCATTTTTAGAGCTTCAACAGTAATCTCCAAGACCTCCTGGCTTCTGGATTTCTTCAAGCATTCTTTCAAATCGTCGATACCGCCTGCATCTTTGACTTTCTTCAATCCCCACTCTCCAACCTTTCCCGGCGCCTGGACTACGTTCAAAATACACACCACGCCTCTGTGCCTCAGCTCTTCCTGGTCTTCTTTACAAAGACTCAGTAAAAGAAATACTCCTCTGTCTCTTTCCAAAATCGCATTGACTGCCGTGTCCCATTCGGTGAGAGCAGCCATGGCGCCGCCTGCCGCTCTTCTAGTCTCGAAATCCTCGGCATCGGTCAGAGCAAGTAATATGTGCATCCTTTGACTTGCCTGCTTGCTCCCATCCGCAAACTTTGCCACTCCTTCAGGTGATTGCATAAGGTTACAAATAAGTTCTACCGCAGCTCGAGTGACCATCTTATTATTGGAGAGAAGAAGCTCTTCTATTTGCGAGAATGCAAGCCGGATGATCGGATTGCGAGCTGTGTCGTCAGTTGAAGCAAGATTCGTCAGAGCTAGCAAAGACTCGAATATAGGCAAGAGGTCGCGATGTTCAACAGTAGGATCGTCAGAAAGAAGGAGAATGAGAGGTCGAATGGCGGATGTGATAGATAGTGGATTGGAACCGCCAAAGACATGCAAGGGATTAGTGGTTATGAGGATACGTGCCAAAGCATGTGCCGTTGTTCGCCGAGCAACAGTATTATCAGAAGATAGAACGGAATAAGCATGTAGAAGAAGTTTGACGGCTCCCTGTTGAGCCATTCGTCCTCGAATTTTAGTGGTTTTGGAGAGTGAAAAGACAATCGACACAACAAGCATCAGCGACGCATTTGAACCATGTTGGCTATGGGTTACAAGTATCGGGATAACACCTGCTTCAAAAACAGCTTGACACCGAGCTGAAACATGTTCGTCGTCGTTGAGCGGATCTGGTTTTGAGGTTTTCGATGCATTAGCGTATGCTTTGAGCTGGGTCATCCGTTTTTGCTCCTCTGATAAGGAAGGCATATAAGTCGTGAGATTAACTAGGATACTGAGAGCTCCATAAGTCGCCGGCGATTTAGTAGGGGCAGCTCCCAATGCTTTAACCAGAGTTTTCAAAAAGTTCTTATCAGATGTCAAGTTTTCCTTGACTTTGGGTCGTAGTGAGGCATATGCTAAACCTTCAATTGAGCTATCCTGGGATGAATCCGAAGAGAGCATACTCTTAAACATTTCCGAAAGATCTTCGATACTTGTGGTTGCAGGCTGTATCCGCTCTTCTGATCCAGCACTTGGTGTCGAAGGGACGGCCTTCAATCCTGAAGTCAGTCAGAATAGTGGAAGGAGTAGTCATATATTGAAATATACAAATGAAAGTAATCTAAAAACTGGCTAATAACCTACCTGGAGTTTGGCAAGGACAACCGCAGCTAAATTCCTGACTTGCTCAGAATGAATACGCTGTTGAATTGATCCGTCCTCATTGCCATCAATATTGTGAAGTTCCGGAACATCGCCGACGACTTCTTCCAACCATTCCGTACAATATTTCTTGACTGCCTCCCGGCATTGAGCATGCATGCAGGCTGCATTGAGCATTTCCAAGGTGGCCTGTTCGACTTTCCTACTCTTCCACTTTCGTTTCATCAAAGGGCCAAGACTAACAATGAACCCCTCACCCAAGAACAGAGTGGCTATTATATCAGGAACAACAGGGAAAAGTGAAGCTGCCACAGAGAAAGCAATTATGAAATCATCGTATGTAGCTTTTTTAACTCGTGAATAGAAAAACTGGGATAATAATTCAACGCCCTTATCATTTGAGGCTTTGAGATATGCCGAGGTTGTTAAAGTCGCGTGCCCCCGAACGATTTGAGGAAGTCTCATATCCAGATATCCCAAGATGGTGTCGACAGAATCAGTATCAATAAGTTCGTATAGAGGCTTATGAGCTTCTGGAGACCTGGTCTCGGCTGACGAATCATCATCGAGAAGCTTGGTGAGTGTATTGAGCTCTTTGCATGTATCTTCGTCCTCCTGCCCACCTTCCATTAACCCTGCCAAAAGAAGCAGTGTTTGATCTTCAAGAGAAACATTCGTGCCTTCTGCAGCACTGGCAGTTGCAGGAGCTGCAGAGCTGGCCTCTGTAGCCATTCTGGAGGATATCCTTTCAGGATTTGAACTCTAGTCAGCTTATCAATAACTGGGCCGATATTGAACTCGATGTTGAACAAAAGTGGTGGCCCGACGAGTGCCGGATTAGTTCGGGTTCATAGGGCTGTGATCACGGGACCAGGCGTCAATCGTTCTGCAGGGATGAATTCTAAATTCCTTGCGCGTACCGTTCAACGGCCCTTTTGGTATTTTCTTCTTGAGGAGAGCTTGTTGATCAAGCTGTCCATGATTTCGGAGACTTAGAATGCGGTTTATTGATCCATCGTCCATAAATAGTCAGCCAGGCTTCACATGAGAACCTGACGTCCTTCCTTTGAAGCCCATCTGGTGGTTACCTTCGAATCTGGGATGCCTTGGACGGTCTCAACATGAACGCAGTTGATGGTTCAGACCATTATGAGGTCACTGTTGAAGGTCTATCATTATAATTCAAGTTGATTATTCTAATCTAATGGATTTGTAGGTGTTGCGCCATCGTTGCTAGTCATTGTCCTCGACACAAATCCCCACGCCTGGGCTCTCCTCGCACCCACACTCCCCCTTTCCAAAGCTATAGCGAATATTCTCGTCTTCATAAATGCCCATTTGGCAATCAATAATGCGAATCAAGTAGCTGTAGTAGCTAGCCACAGCCACCGGGCAGTATGGCTTTACCCTCAATCCCCATCAGCTTCAGAAGATACCGAAATGAGTGATATAAATCCCAATCTCCACAATGCGAACAAATACCGTCCATTCGCCCTCATAGAGGATAGTCTTCTTATTTCTCTTCGCAAACTCATAGAAACTACCTCAGAAGAAGATATTTCGACAACGACAACTACGCAAATGGCTGGAGCTCTTACTTTAGCCCTTTCATACATTAATAAAAGTACTGTGAAATACTCGGGAATTTCTTCGGACTCGAAGCCAGCTCCTACTGGAGCGGACACCAACGATACTGGTCAGGGCCTCCAAAGTCGTATACTCGTTGTCTCTGTGTCGGGCGATTTGGCCCACCAATACATTCCAATCATGAACACTACATTCGCTGCTCAGCGGCTTCGAATACCAATCGATATAGTGAAACTGGCAGGAGATACAGTATTCTTGCAGCAAGCTTCAGATGCAACCAAGGGTATTTATATGCAGCTGCGAAGTCCGCAAGGCTTGTTGCAGTATCTCATGATGGCGTTTCTACCAGATCAGATAAATAGAAAAGACCTTGTTGCTCCTACCCAGGAGGTGGTTGATTTTAGAGCTGCCTGCTTCTGTCATCGCAAAGTTGTCGACATCGGGTTTGTCTGCAGCATTTGCTTGAGTAGTAAGTTTTCATTTCTAGGATTTCCTTCTCCTTCGCTTTAAAACCAGTACTAATCTTGTTCGGTAGTATTCTGCGAACCTCCAGAAGGTGCCATTTGTCTTACCTGCTCTACACATCTTGCCCTTGGTGATTATGGCTCAAAACCAGCTGTCGTACCCCGCAGGAAGAAAAAGAAGAAGAGAATCAATGGAGGGGTAGACACCGGCAGCGCGAGAGGGACGCCGGCGCCTGGAGAGTAAATCTCGCCATCAAATAGTATTCTCGGAGTTTCGGTATAGCTTAAGCATGAAGTAGACATTCTCTAGATCTTTAAAATTTCTTAACGTGCAAATCCCCCATTAACAGAGGGGTTATATATATTTTTGTGTATATCTCCGTGATTTCGGGGCAGATTCTGATATTTTGGCACATTTAAGTTACAAGAGAAGCCAGAAACGACCTTATCTAGGGAATTAGGTTTTAGTTTGAATTTACCTAGGTTCTTAGCTAACTTTTAGTCATACAACTTAGTGGCAGTATTTCACCCAGGCCTGTTGGTATTTTCTCAATTTCTAAGAATACCGATGGGGATATCCATCCTCAAATAAAACGTCAACGAGGACGTTAGCGAAGCAATTTCCGAGAAAGCCATATGCCGTCATCCAATGCAAGCCTTTCCCCAATCCTCTACTGAGGAAAGAAAAGTTCATCTCTGTCAGGGATATCTTCTGAAAAATTGCGGAGAGGGGAGCTATAGTTCTCGAAGCAAATGGACTCAGTCCACCCGGACCTTACGAGCCCCTTGGACAACGTTGCCATGCTCACCCAGTCTTGACATTACACACTTTGCATCCCGTTCATTAGAGTGCATAGATGCCAAAGCAAAAGAGTCGGTGTTATGGGCAAAGTATAGGAAATATCCATACGGGGTTCTCTTCACAGCCATGACACCGATTGCACCAGCGGAATGACTTGCGGCAACTCCGGGATGACCCATGAAGTCGGCCACGACGAACGATGACATAGCATCTTCTTCCGTTGCATCAATATCACTACCGCCAACCCCCCTTTTGGTATTGTGGTACAGCCTTTCTGCACACTTTTGGGAGGCCATCGTTGTTGCCATATGCTCGCCCGTTCCACTAGTCACTGCTGCAACACAAATTCCTTCTTCATCTTTAACATCGGCTGGAATTACGGCTGTACCAATCCCAACAAGAGCCGCAGGGCCAACACGTCCACGGTGCTTCATACCTATGCCTCCTGATGACGAGCCAGCTGCGATATGGCCGAACATGTCGATGGCAATGGCTCCGACGGTGTCTGTAATATGATCGTCTTCCATTGAGGAGTATAGCTTCGATGGAGACTCAGCAGTCCCTTCCTGGCTAAAGGCCCGCGGTATATGAACACCATACGTTTCAATCTCTGATGGTGGAGATGTGTTGCCGTCACTACTTCTAGCAGTCGCTTTATCGGATCCTAAAACACCACTTCTCGTGACGGCGAGATCTGGCAATGCCCTCGAACTCTCATTACCACTAGAATTGAGACCAAGTAGTGAGTGCGTTCGACGTTCATCGTTGGCATCTCTTGTATAACGTGGACGTTTCACTGGGGAACTTCCAGGGGAACGGCTATGCCCAGAAGTATTTGATATGCTAACGGGTGAGGTAGTTGGTGAACGACGAGTAGAAGGGCATGGGTTGGACTCCGGCATACAGACATCTCTCGGAGATTCTTGTGGGGATAGGTTTGGAGAACCTGGCTGGCCTTCATTCCATGTGCCGTTTAAAAGAGCGTTAGTATGGTCTCGACGCTGCTGGGCTCGCACTTGTTCCTCGTACTCGATATCTATTTTCTCGCCTTCCTCTGTCCGGTTATCATTGGCATTTGAACCAGGAGCCATTCGGCCTTCTGCGCGCAGTAAATCTTCTCTCCAGCGAATATACCTGTCGCGAGCGCTCCGCGATACTAACATCTCGTGCGGCAGAACCGGAATGCCTTGCTCGTAGGCAAACTCTGTGGCTCCCTCGCCGACGAGAAGGTTTGGTGGAACTCTTCGAAGTGATAAAGTTTTGCTGGAGGCGTCAAGAATAGCCCTAGCCAAGTTTATGGGATTCTTAATGTCTGCGATAGATAATGTTAGAGAAATTTGGGTACCAAGATAGTTTAAACTTACGTGCCGTGGCCCCGCACGCACCACTGCGGCCAGTATGATCAACAATAGTAGCGTCGCATTCAACAACTCCATCTATGGCCAGATTGCTTCCGTACCCAGCATTTGTAATCTCCTTATCCTCGAGTACCTTGATTGCAGCCTCGACAGCATCCACAGCCGTCCCCCCTGACCTGAGAATTCTCATGGCCATGCGAGCAGCACTACTTGAGCATTAGAGAAGCGTATTAAACAGTTTGTATGTAGAATTAGCTTCAAGGTGTACTACGTACCTGTCACAAGCCCCAAGGTGTATGTGTTCGTTAGTAGTGCTGTGGTAGCCTGCACCGGCATGGACAAATATCGCAGATACATTTGCAGAGCGTGTCTGAGATAATTGGCTTCTTCTAAACATTCTTTCCGTAGCCCCATCCATTATTGAGCTAAAATGTTTCTCGTTCGATTGCGTTGATGAATAGATCAAAGCCGGAGGAGATAAGGAGGCCCATTCGTCTGGACAAGCGATGAAAGGTGATTTTAGAATTGCTATAGGGTGCTTTGGTGGCCGGTGAAATGAACTAGATATGTTGTGACTAATCCTTCGAAGACGGTTGCGTGCACTTCTAATCTTGGTAGAAATCTGAGAATCTTGCCAGTGTCGGCCTTGTTGGTGCATCAGACCTGAGAGCTGAGTGGGATGAACAAAGCTGAACTCGTGAAGACGAGATCCTGACAAAGAGATAGTGTTACAGGTTTGTGTGAATAATCTCTATTCCAAGATTTGTAGTAAAATGGATTAGAATAGGCAGGAATCTGGACGCCCAAACGAGTTGTATGCGGAGTGGGCTGTAGATGAAAGTCAAATCCAAATCCTAGAATTGCAACCACAGCAAGTTTAGGGTACTGAGCCAGGATCTGCTCCTGAGCAAGTAGTGATGGCTTGAGAGACGCTTGTGCTGAAATTCTCAGGACTAAGGACTGAGGAGCGTACTCTCTTTTGTTTGAGGCTGCAGCTGGGGGAACGCGGGTAGAGCTATAAGGCCTGGTCAGCATCATCAGGCATAGCAATCACTGAAATAGACAAACACTACGTGGAAGTGCTTGATAGTTGATATCCAAACCTAGCGGTTTCAATGAGCTTCAATAGCTGCAGACAGTTTCGGCTTCGACAAGGCATGCAACGGGGATATCACAGACGAGAAGACAATGAAGCCACTGAAGCGACAGACCAATATGTAGAGAGTACTTAAAGATGTACAGAACGCTATGAGGGAGATTAAACGAGTGAGTGGTCTTGGATGACTAGAGACTATAAAGGGGTTTGAAATAGTGAATTGGTGATGTATGTTTGAGGACTGAAATGAAAACGCTTTGAAGAGCTGCTTTACACACTTTTCTTTCGCATCGAGCTAGAGCCGGGCATTTCTGCGGCACTTGCGAGGGGTTGCTCTTGCTATTTCGAGTGGTTACCCTGCCCCGACTTTTGATTCCCAATCCAGCTACAAATCAGGTAAACATCTTGAGGTTAAATCCACTTTGTTCGCTCCTTCCTAAGCGAACAATCCCGCATCTCCAAGGGGAGCGGCTATCACGTGATATGGTCATGGTTTTGACGGACGCCAATCTCAGAGATGAGGGGCTGCGATAGGTCCACTTGACGATACACACTGCCCACCTTGGTCGTCATCCTGCGCAAACAATTGACCGTTCTCACACTGAAGACGAAGAAACAGCTATTGGAAGCTGTCGCATAGTATATCTGCACAAGGGGGAGTGCGTAGCGCAGTCTTCATCTCGAGATGGCGAATCACACTCCGGCCGTTGTCATGGACAAGTAAGTTTCTCACCCCTCATGCAGGCAATGGCTCTCGACCGACTGCCTGTGTTTGGTAATGCAAGATGTTAATACTTCCTTCTTCAGCGGGACCGGTTTTTCTAAGCTGGGTAAGTTCTCCGTGTTCTTTTATCAAGAATAAAGAGGTTAACGAACTTCATCTACAGGCTTCGCAGGCAACGATTCCCCCTCCTTCGTGTTCCCCACCGCGATAGCAACGAAAGGTCCCGCAGCTGGCAGCGGAGGAACCGGATCTGGGCGGCCTTCAGTAGCTAATAAACCATCATACCTTACGGGAGGTACCGGCCCTGGCGGTAATTTATCAATGAAACGAGGCACGGAAGATTTAGATTTCTTCATCGGCGAGGAAGCGCTCTCAGCTGCAAATGGTCCAGGTATGCTAGGTTTGTGTGGGTTTCTACTAGAAGATTCTGATTGTATCAGGTTATGGCATACATTATCCTATCCGCCACGGACAAATTGAAAACTGGGTAATGCTACATTCTGGCTATAAGAAATCGGTATACTAATCCGTGCAGGATCATATGGAGAGATTCTGGTCTAATTCCATATTCAAATATCTTCGAGTTGAGCCAGAGGACCATTATTTTCTCCTAACAGAGCCTGTGAGTTCCTCTTCTTGATAAACATCTGAATACACGCTGACAGTAATCAAAATATTAGCCCCTAAATCCTCCAGAAAATCGTGAGAATACTGCCGAGATCATGTTTGAATCGTTCAATTGTGCTGGACTGTATATTGCAGTGCAAGCAGTTTTAGCTTTAGCAGCGTCATGGACGTCCTCGAAAGTCTCTGATCGCTCACTGACTGGCACTGTTATTGACTCTGGTGATGGCGTCACGCACGTAATTCCAGTGGCTGAAGGCTATGTTATTGGTTCTTCTATCAAGTCCATTCCAATCGCTGGCCGAGACATCACATACTTTGTCCAATCACTCCTTCGAGATCGAGGCGAGCCAGACTCCTCATTGAAAACTGCCGGAGAGATAAAGGAAGAATATTGCTATGTCTGCCCAGATATTGTGAAAGAATTCTCTCGTTTTGACCGTGACCCCACCCGCTTCGCAAAGCATCAAGTCACTCAGCCTGGTGGCCGCAAAGTCACAGTTGATGTGGGCTACGAACGTTTTCTTGCACCAGAGATATTCTTTAACCCTGAAATCTACTCCTCGGACTTTTTAACCCCGTTGCCTACAGTCGTCGATGGTGTCATTCAATCTTCGCCCATCGACGTACGCCGAGGTTTGTACAAGAATATTGTACTTTCAGGAGGTAGTACGTTATACAAAGACTTCGGCAGAAGGCTACAACGTGATATCAAGCATCTTGTTGACGCCAGGATCAGGGCCAGCGAGGCTCGAAGTGGAGGTGCACGAAGTGGTGGTTTGGAAGTACAAGTCATCTCACACAAGAGACAAAGGCATGGCCCATGGTTTGGTGGAAGTCTGCTGGGTCAAACCCCAGAGTTCAGGAGCTATTGTCATACAAAGGCGGAATACGACGAGATAGGGTACGTTACCCACTAACAGCCCTTTAAGTACTATTTGAGCGTATTTGCTGATTTTCATGGTTTCTAGGCCCTCAATTGTTAGAAGATTCGCTCTATTGGGTGGTCCTGGCGGATCTTAGTTGCTTATGAAAACTTTTATTGAAGATTGGGTGGAAGGATGTGGAAGCGGCAAACAAGAAAAGCGATAGATTTTGACCAGAGCCAAAAACCCAAATAAAATATTAAAATTCGATCAAGAAACATTAAAACCCCCCAAAAATAGATACTGTGCATGGTGCTGAGTATGATGCAGGGTGTTTCATGTCCTGATTCGGACCCAATCATATGACTCCCCTATCCTCCAATTTCACATGATATATTCTTTCAAGTTATCCCTGTTCGAGGGATATTCGTCTAACACTAAAGTCATAGTCCAAAATGGTTGTACCACATGATCTTGTGCAGTACACGTCTTTACTGAATTCTTCTATGTTCGACGAATGAATTGATCACAAGCAGTTTAAACCGTGGAAAGTGGCTTGTATCAAAAAAATCTCTAGTCTATTAATATTCATGGACATTATCCAAGGTACCCACCCCTACTCTTTGTAGCCACCGAAAGTTATTGTGTCCGAGGAGATGCCGAATAGGTCGTCAGATATGTCCAATAAGTAGAATCCGAGACCTCTTTTCCAATATGTTTGAAATCAGTTATCAATAAGGTAACACTGAGATCCCGCCCCCCTTTTCTTCCACCTCTATAAGTCACCTTTCGTGTAAATAGCATCCAATTTCAGGCGAAAATATAAGATGTAATAGAAGATATGTTAGTTCCCGTTTCCCTAGATTAGCTTCCGGAGCGGACTCGGGCCTGGAGTGCTGGCATATGCAGCTGGGATGCCGGTGCACGGATGAGGAAGTGTGGAGGATATAAGCCGGATTACTGCAGCTGGAAGGTATTAGGAACTGTGCATATGTGGGAAGCCATATTATTGTAATGTGTTGGAATACGAGAGAAAGTTGGTTATCGTACTGTGTGTGAAGATGGTAATCATGAATATGGACATAACATAAGGCTTTAAGTATCTATTTTATTTCATTACCGATTTTTATGGAGTAGTTAAAATTTAAGAATAAGATAAGTCTTTGAAATGATAGGGAAAAGTGAAAAAGGATGAAGGACTTTCAGCTGAACTCTCCATGCATAACGAATCTACAGTGCAGTTCCACGACAGGACTGTCCAATCCCCGTGGTGGCTTGAAAGGCGCTCTCTGGCAATGTCGATAGCCAAAAGAATAATGATCAGGCAGAGGGCTTGGTTCAAATACAAAACAGGGGCTAACTTGTGGAGGCACTGGATGCCATCTGATACAAACTTGAAGGAAACATTCATAAAAAATAAGATTTTGAGTTAAATCATCCTAGGTATGGTGTATATAGGTGGAAATATTCATTTCATTATTTTTATTACATGAATTTTGCATGACTCCGAATTGGCTTGACATATCTCCCTTAATTACTTAGAAGAGTTGGCAAGTTATCGAATTTACAAGTGAGTTGACAGCTGCATCAGCATATTGCACTACCCCCCACCATTACCTGCTGTCCAATTTCGCAGACAAGCAAATGAAATTGAATATGAAATCGCTTATCTGATAATCACACCACTCCTGCTTGTTGTTTCGCAGCTTCCTTAAGCCATCAGTTTAGACTCTCGCTTGTGGATTCCTATCTCAACTCCACCAAGACTTTTGAGCTTAGTCTCGTCAACCAGTAATCATCATCTGTTTTGTTTCTCCATTTTCTGACGAGGTGTTGCGATTTCAGGATCTTTATTTTCTGCAACTCATGCCCAGAGTTTCTTCATCGAAAGCTCAGTTCAGAAACTGAGTTGTGGACACCATCCTCCTTTAGCCTGTCTTACAATAAACAAAACCTTCGATTAAAACAGAAGACTTAGGGATTCTCGAAACATGTTCCTAGAGCTCGTGAAGAAAGTGTTCGGCACTCTTTTACTCTTGCTCTTGCCAGGTTTTTATATTTATTCACCTACCTCGCTCAAGACCAAGATCTCTAGCTTCGCCGTCTTATTAGCTATGGCCTTCTACTGCTACCCACCCGAGGCGGCAAAGTCCATTCTCTTCTCAGCAAAAGAGTTTGCCCGTGAAAACCTCATTTGTGCTCTGATACTTGCATTTTCAATCGGAGCTCCGCTGAAGTACTTGCAGCGTAGGCTCCGCTTTGCTCGCCTTAACCATATCAAGATGAAATACGGCTACACCGAGGATCCAGACACTTGGGAGAATATGAACGTCGAACAAGCTCAGGATATTGAAAGTAATATGGCTGAATGGGAATTTCCTCGTCTTTGGCAGTTTGGTTGGATCTCCGACTTCCTTCGCGTAAGTTATAGAAGTTTCAGAGTACTGTACATATGCTGAGACAAGCCATAGACTGCAACTGATCCCGGTGTCTCCCGCACGCTCATTAAATCTGGCCATTTGATCAATCCAGACCCAATGATTGAGCATGAGCGTCTCCAGGCCACTATCCATATGATGACAGCGTTTGTCGCTTATAAGGTCAAGTCCCCCTACCATAGTCTTATGATTGCTCGGATCAATGAACATGTAAGAGCCCCGCTTTTCTCAATTCACATATTCAACCACCCGTAGTTGTGGAAAAGCTCAAAATTTCTAACCTTGATGCTTCATACTCTCCTAGAAGAATGGGACACTTCAGCTAGGTTTGGAGTTTCAGGGACAAACATTTAGAGCTGAATTGTCTCTCTCATTGCGGATTTCGTGCTAATAGATGACGAATAGCATCACAGATATGGGACATACATCAATAGTGATGATGTTCTCTATCTGATTATCCATTTTGCTTTCTCTCCAGTACCGTGGATAAATCGTTTCGGTTACCGCGAACTTGAACGGTTTGAGATCCACGCCATGTAAGTCAACGAACTTTAACTTTTCACAGTAAGAATCTGATGCCTTTTATAGTTGGGTCTTGTGGCGTGAACTTGCTTGCAGAATGGGTGTCAAGTATATCCCCGAGACCGTCGATCAGGCAACCGAGTGGCGCAAGAAATTTGACAAGGCATGCCGGTGGCGCGAGGACGCAAATGAGATCGCAGCCATGTCAATGATGAATGAACTGTTGTATGGAATTCCTAGCCTGCTTAAGCCCTTTACAAG
Source organism: Haplographium delicatum (assembly GCA_037952705.1). Classification (NCBI taxonomy): domain Eukaryota; kingdom Fungi; phylum Ascomycota; class Leotiomycetes; order Helotiales; family Hyaloscyphaceae; genus Haplographium; species Haplographium delicatum. Next base: position 21,015 of record JAPZPC010000149.1, read on the forward strand.
AAAGCTTGTTGTATCGATACTTGATCACGATATCATATATTATTGCCAACTCGAAAGTCTTGGTCCATCTGCGGCCCTCCGAGAGATAACTTATGACATTTTCAGCTTCTGTGGATGGATAATTCGTGAGTTCCACTTCCCGCGTCTATCACCTTACAAGCGTTCGCCTGAAAAGTCAAATGATAAGGTAAGCGAGGCGGACTATTACTTAGCAAAACCCATTGTCTCTAATCATTAGCTTTAGGGTTTGCTGAATTTTTATCACACCCCTTATGACACCCTTCCGTTTTATCAAGAGCAAAGTTTTTGGAACCTTTGGGGGTACGGTGCCTTAGCCAGACGTCTTCGTGGAATCCCACTGCCAAGCTCAAAATTCTTTTGTAAAGGAATCGCCATTGAAGCTATGGGAGCAGCCCAAGACTCAGTTCTTACTCAGGCTGCGGTAGAGAAGAAAGTCCGTCATAACGCCGCAGTTCTTGAGACAGCCCCTTTTGGCTTTCGCCCAGCAATCGGATACCAATTCGGACGATTGCTGGGCCCAGTTGAGGGACTATCATATGGCTTAAGTATGAATTCGTTCTCAGACGCAACCCCATTCATCCCTTCGTCTCCTGAGAGATTTGAGAAAAAATATGAGCGCCGCGGCCCAGGATTTTCTAAAATTGATAAGATAGAAATGCCTGAAGATGTAGACGACTTTGACAACGTCGAATCATATGGCCTAATAACAAATGGCATTCGCCAAACACATATTCCAGTCAAAATCATTGAGCCTCCTGTTTGATTTTCAAATGTATGCTTTTATAAATATCGTGGAATAGCCTTGCTAAGAAGAATTCCATGCGGAGGTATTCATTGTAACTAAAGGTCCATTGTGTTTCTTTCAGTTCAATAGCGTGCTCTTTAGAGCTTTTAGTGGGCATTGTCAGATACAATATTTTTAAAGTATTGCCTGTCTTTCTATCAATTCACTTTCAACCCGGCAACCACTTTTTTGCAAGAGTTTAATATCATTCTGTAAAGATTGAAATTTCTGAAACAAGTCAACCAGCGCGTTGACAGATCCTTTCGTGGATATTCCCAAAAAATTGAATTAAACATCAAGTCTATGCAGCGTGAAAACTTTTACAACTAGCATGAAAGATGTGAGCTCTGAGATTTCACCTGGTAGCAGCCTCAATTCTAACCGGCTTAATGACGTGGTGGTCCTGTCAACCTTTTTCATATGGAACTCATCTGACCATATTTGGTATTTCGGGGCTGTTGAAAGCAGTGCCGCTCTAACCACAGGAATTAGATCATATTTTAGAGTGGGCGCGAGCTGGGAATTCACCGAGAACAAGCTAAACTCGTTTGAAATCTTCAGGTCTATCGAGTAAGTTGTGCATCTCTTCCTGCGGTCCGTAGCGCCTCATTCCGGATCAAAGGCCTGGGCGATATACGGAGCTGAGCTACCAGAGGGCTTAGCCTTGCGGGGAAGTTTATAGACGGTGTACTTCCTAGTTGTTTCGATGATGCAAAGTTGGCAAGGTAATGCTGGTCTGTAGATCGACGCCAATAACGATACCTCCTGGAAAAACACTGGTGAATGGCTGCTAGTGAGCCCTTTCTCCGAGACGCCCTGACCCTCGCTTGTGCAGGAATATTCTCTAGCTGTACTTTATCACATCTTGTACTTTTACTCACCCTATCTAGGTTTACACTCAAATCTATTTATAACGGATCGAAAGTTAGACAGTTTTGCTCAAGTGCCTTTTAAGTGAGGCAGATAAAATTCTTGTTTAATCCCCCGGCATGCCGTAAAATATATTATTTACTGACTGCACACCCATGCACAAGTTTAACTATATTTGGCCTCGCTAAAATGCTCTCATCGTCATGTTGGCAAACCACGCCACTTTTCCAGCTACAAGAATCATACGAGCCAGAACACACCATACTCATGATTTGATGCTTTTTCTAACTGGTATGGAGCCATGTCTGCAGCTTTTGCGCATAGTCAGGTAACATCCATAATCGCCTTGCCTGCGGGGCGCGGAACTCGCCCACAGCCGCCGTTTGACCGCAACACTCTTGATCCCAGCCAGACCCCTCTTCCGTTACCCCTCCTAAAGAGCTCGGCTTCAAGCTCAGCGGGACAACGGACCTGAAAATACTCGAGTAAGTGTTACTAGACTTCTTAGAAACCTAGTGTAGCTTAGAAGCGCCGGACATGCTTTAACGAAGGGCAAGTTTGTCCGTAAGGCTTTCGGATCACCGTGTTACATCACGTTCTGTACGATTCTGATTACCCATATTTTCTATTCCATGCCAAGGTGGCATGTTCCCTTCAACAAGCATGAGTATAAGAATACTGCGTCGCCCCATTACATCTCACTACTTCACTCAATTCTATCAAAAAAGTTTCGGGCAGCCTGTATCATCTTTACATAGCAAACAACAATCCCAAACCGTACTACAACAAACAACAAGCGATATCATAATGTCATCACCAAACGTTCCCACCGAGCAATGGGCTCAGGTTATTGAGAAGACAGGAGGACGTATGTGACTCCCTCCAGATTATGCCGAGAAAATTATTAACTCGCCGAAGCTGTTCAGTTCAAGAGAATTCCAGTTCAGAAGCCTGGCCCAGATGAAGTTCTCGTGAACATCAAATATACTGGTGTTTGCCATACTGACCTTCACGCCGTAAACGGCGACTGGCCATTAGCCACCAAACTACCACTTGTTGGTGGCCATGAGGGCGCCGGTGTTGTTGTGGCCGTTGGTTCTCTAGTTAAAGATGTTCAAATTGGAGATCATGCTGGTGTAAAAGTATGTCAATCTATCCTTCCTGTCAAGTGTTGGAAAGCTTTTCTTAACTGGATATGATTAGTGGATCAATGGCTCCTGTCTCTCATGCTCATTCTGTCAACAATCCGACGAGCCTCTCTGCGCCGATGCCCTCCTTTCCGGCTACACCGTGGATGGCACCTTCCAAGAATACTGCATTGCCAAAGCCGCGCATATTGCTCGTATTCCTAAGGAATGTAGCCTCGAGGCTATTGCCCCAGTACTCTGCGCCGGTATCACTGTATATAAGGGACTCAAGGAATCCGGAGCACGCCCAGGTGAAACCGTTGCAATTGTTGGGGCTGGTGGTGGACTTGGATCACTAGCCTGCCAATATGCAAAAGCTATGGGTCTCGATATTATCGCTATTGATGGCGGAGAGGAGAAGAGAGAAATGACAGCCAAGCTTGGTGCTGGCCACTACGTCGATTTTATGGCCAGCAAAAACGTGGTTAGTGATGTCAAGGCTGCAACTCAGGACGGCCTTGGACCGCACGCCGTTCTCTTGGTTGCCGTCAATGAGAAGCCATTCCAGCAGGCTGCTGAGTACGTCCGCCCTCGCGGCACCGTTGTCGCAATCGGTTTACCCGCGGGTGCCTATCTTCGCGCCCCAGTTTTCGAATCTGTTATTAAAATGATTACGATCAAAGGTTCATATGTTGGCAATAGACGTGATAGTGCTGAGGCAATTGAATTCTTTAGACGCGGTCTCATCAAGGCACCGTATAAGGTTGTTGGTCTGAGCAAGTTGGCGGACGTGTATCACCTCATGGAGCAAGGAAAGATTGCAGGAAGATACGTCCTTGACACATCAAAGTAAGGAAAAGAAACCAAACGCAAAAAGTGATCCTATGAAGTGTTACGGAATAAAAGGATGGCGAGTATCGGGTTGATTATTTTGTCTTAGCTGTAAGATTTCACTGTATATATTATCCCTAGAAATAAATGTTAGCCTATCCCCTCACCCGGTGAGACATTACTAGCGTATTTTCAAGGTTTTTAAAAACCGATGAAAGGTCTCTAGAAAGATGATTCTGAAATTTTATTGGGTGCCACACAACTGTGGCAGTGGCACCCAATAGCTAACGACAATGGTGACCCAGCATACTCGAAGCCTACGAGTTATATTAGCGACATCGAGCAGCGGCTAGAACTCCTCCGAGAGATCCGACAAGAGATTGAGAACGCCAAATATGAGATAGAGTTTACAGCTATACTATGGAGTGCTTTGATGGTGGCTCCGTTGGAGCGACTAAGATATTATCGTAATATGAATCTTGAAGGGCTTTTAAGGTCGTTGAATACTATTGCAACGAATACATCTATGTTATTAAAAGTTTGTAAGTAATATTATTAGTTTACCTTATCAATACTAAGGTTATTTACTGAAATAGAACACTTTTCTTAGAAAAGCTTTTAAGAAATAGTTCTGTATATTTACTATTCTTTATAGTAATTATCAAGTCCCTAATACACTAAATAACTCTATTCTAATTATAATTGTACTGTACTATACTATACAGGATATTTCTAATTATCATTGTACTCTACTGTAGAGGACATTTCTAATCATCATTGTACTATACTATACAGGACATTTCTAATTATCGTTGTACGATACTATACAGGACATTTATAATTATCATTGTACTATACTGTACAGGACATTTCTAATCATCATTGTACTATACTATACAGGACATTTATGATAATCATTGTACTATACTGTAAAGGACATTTCTAATTTAAATTCTTGTGCTATTCTACTTTCCTAAATAAAGAATACTTGGAAGCTCTAACTCATCCATTTACACTACTTTCTTGGTTCTCTTTCCTGCCCTCCGGGGACAGTTTAGGGTTGATTCTTGTATCATTTTAATAGGGCTTATATTAGTAGGTGACGGCGTAGCAATACTTAACAATCTGAGGCAATCAATTTTTGGAGTATAGTGGTGGGTCATGTAACTCTAGGTGGATTTTTCCCCCTCTAAGGAACGCGTTCTATTTTAGTAAGATTTCAAGAAAAGTGTTCTATTCTAGTAAATAACCGTTAATACTAACGTTAAGTAGTCCTTGCAAAGAATCCATCGCAAGAGGAATTTATTATTACGGGTATATCAAAAAAAGATCACGTTCTTCGGTACACAGCCAGGCTTCTTTAGTAATAGAAAAGCTTGATCTTAATATAAGTGATCGTTATAAGAGAGAATCCCAAAAGGCAAGTTTAGATATATTTTAGCTATATAGTTACTAACTTTATATATAGTGTGAGCAACGGGATAGATACTGTGTAGTTACTGGCGCTGCAAATCCAGATATCTGCTATATATTTCCGTTTGCAACTAAGAAGACTCTAGATCGAACTTCTTTTGGCCTAAAAGTACTTCTCTTTCTATGGAATAACCAGGTTTACTAACAGGCTGAGGATATACTTGTTAGAGATAAAAATATTATGAATACTACTATGAATATAGTTGCTTTGCAACTAATATTACATAGATAGTGGGGTAAAACTATGGTTGGGTTTAAGCCTAACTATTAAAAAGATTGAGAATAGCATCTGCCTTAGATACCGGTGGTTTTCTAAGACAAAGTTAGCGATAAAGGATACAGTTGCATAGGATCTAAATCCTCTTGAGTGCCTCCAGCTATACTCAGATCAGGATAGTTATGTTAAAATCGCATATTCTAATACCTACCGGCCTATTCTCGATGGTACTATTATTGACATTATTGCTCAAGACGAGACTGTTATTCCAAGCTGGGATATGTTTTCGCTACAATGGGATCTAATTCGCATAGATTCTTTGTGTGGAGCAGCAGAAGCCAGCGATGGTGATGACAATGACTGGGAGTCGGATGATGATAATGATGAAGTTCCTCTAGCAAAGTTAGCAAGGACATCAGATGACTTATATTCAGACTCACCTTTTATGGCGTCCGCAACTCCTGGATTCTAGCCACTCCTATCAGCACAAGTGCAGTCCCAAGTGCAGTCACGAGAATCTTCGCCAACAAAGTCTTCACAGCCTCAGGAAACTTTGCCAGTAAAGTCACGTACAGGAAGGATGGACGAGAATAATCCGTGGTAGTGTACATAGCCTTAAGCAGAGAAAACAATTGCTGTCTTTTTTTTCTCTGGTGTAGTGAGAAATTATGTGAGTGGCAGAAGGTTTTTGGAGATGGTGATGGTAGAGACTAAGTAAGGATTAAACTTCGCTGATTGGTGGGAACGGGGTGACCCTTTTAGGTAACCAGCAAATTAGGGTCCTCACCTATTGCAAGGCATCTCCTAACTGACATTTGAAACTTCTTCGGGCTCGGGGAAACAATGGTCCTGAGTTGAGCAGATTGGCATCGAAAAATAGAAGCAAACCCCCGCCTTTTTGGTTACTAATCCAATTCGGTTATGGAAGCAATGGCAATGTCATTCGCATTATTGCATCATCCCGGAAGCCTTAGAGTATTATCAATCAAACAGAGATGAATGATATATATCTCATACCTTTCCTTTTCCACCTCATGTAAACTTCATCGCAGTGTTTTAACAACAATAATAATCTTTTCAAAAATACAACATGGCAGCCGCAAATAACTTTTACAGCATCGTTGCTGGTGTTGGAGCTGGCACAGGTATTTGTTACCCCTCTTCCATCCCAGTATTTCACATTGTTCTAACGCTGGTTTGCGATACCTGCAGGACGTTCTGTGGCTATCAAGTTCTCCAAAACTTATCCGGTTGCTCTGCTTGCCCGCAATCCCGCCAACTACGAATCGATCGTCCGAGAAATCAAGGCCGCCGGCGGCCAAGCAATCGGCGTCTCAACCGATGTTTCTTCTCCCTCTTCAGTCAAAAATGCTTTCGCAGAAATAAAGAAAGAGTTTGGGGAAAAGAAACTCGCCGCTGCTGTCTATAATGTCGGTGGTGGGTTTGTAAGAAAACCGTTCCTCGAAATGACTTTGGAGGAATACGGGGCAGGTTACCAAGCCAATGGGTATGAAGGGAATTACTTCTCATCTTGATTGTGACTTGCATATTAATATTTGGTTCCACTGTAGGACGGGATTCTTTCTATTCGCCCAGGCTACGCTTCCTCTCCTTCTCGATTCCGTCCCAACTTCGCCACACCCCCCTTCATTGATCATTACCGGCGCCACAGCTTCACTTCGTGGGTCCGCCCAGTTGGCCTCGTTTGCAAGCGGCAAGTTCGCATTGCGGGCTACAGGGCAGAGTCTTGCGAGGGAGTTTGGTCCCAAAGGAGTTCATGTGGCACATTCCATTATCGATGGCGTGATTGATATCCCGCGAACAAAGGACTGGCCCATTAATGGTGGTGTAGAGGGTGGAAAGCTGGATCCTGATGCTGTAAGTCGACCCATCTTCTGACATAGTCCTTTTAAGGTTATGAGACATTAAGTAATCTGGATTAAATCTGCATATCCAGTAGTGCTGACTAGGTTTATTAGATTGCCGACTCCTACTGGTATCTCCACACCCAACCTCGTTCGCACTTCACTCAGGAATTGGACTGTCGTCCATATGTAGAAAAATTCTAAGTAGATTGAATAAAGTAATCTTGAAGTTGTGACATTTAAGAGCTGAGCTATTGATATGAAAATAATCCGACACGAAAATGCTCACCAGTTAGGCGGAAAAGGAGCCAACCAACCAATACTTCTATAGATTTATGACAATATCAGAATATTCCTCACCATCAAACTCTTCTTTCAAAGATCGAGATCTAGAGAACAGTCTGCAGGTGAGAAGGACTTCTTCTGATGAATCGGTCCTTGTGTTTCCTCTACGCTATTCGTATACCTCGAAAACCATGATAATCCAGTAAAGGAGATTGACGCGGAGATAATATAGCGCTCAAGGGAAGAAACATATGAAAATCTGGCATCCTATTGTTTGTTAGTAGAGGACAGTCCCCCCAAAGCAAATGTATAGCAAAACACACGACATCGTAATTACGATATCTTTGCTTCGGGAGGACTCCCATGGAGCATTCACAAAAAGCCAGACGTGCGAGCACGGAGGATGTGAATGGCCATAACGTTTTTTTCATTCCTATCTGCGGCACAACCAGCCAGCACCTGCCAGCGTCTATGTGCAAATAAAAATTAAGCCACAAAACACCCATGTCCCAAATTTATTTATGCAGATGCCTTCAACTTCTCCTTGATCTCCCGGCCAGCCTTGATGCGCTCCAGAATGTTCTCGCGGTCCTTATCGAGCTTCAACTTCGTAATGACAACTTTTGATGGGTGGACACCGAGGGGAACTGATTGACCATTCGACTTCTCCTTGACGACACGCTCGATGTGGACGATGTACTTCAGACGGTAGACAGAGGTAATCTTGCCTTCACGGCCCTTGTTTGAGCCTCGAACGACGAGAACCTCGTCATCCTTTCGGATTGGGATCGAGCGGACCTGTCACTTGTTAGCATCATCAAGGCAGGCTTCAACCTAGAGGACAAACATTATATTTCTCTCGGAGCTCCTTGCTCAAAGGGGCGCTCATGATTGTGCGTCTAACGCTGGATGGGGCATCGTAATGAGCCTTGCGCGACTTCCTTCTCGAGGAGTGGAGGGCTGTATTCACAGTCAATATTGCGCTGATGAGGTAGGTATCGCTGTAATTGACTCTTGGGTATTAAGAAATCAATCAAAAGAAGAAATCTTACCAGAATTGATCTTCGTCATCTTGGCGGTTTGTGATGAACGTTGTCGTAGGTCGTCGTTGATTTCAAAACTTTCCAAAGAGATTTAGAAAAGTTTGTGTGGGAGGATGACTAAGCTATGTTCTACAAGCGAGCGCGACTACGTTGTACTGTAGGATATTGCCATGGTCACATGATGACACCCCTCAATCTTTTCAAGTTTCTTACTGTACTCCTGGCCCACGTCCCTGTGTAAGAAGAATCTCTCCTCAATATGAACGGAATCTGTTAGTTTACTCGAAGATAGAGATAAGAGGATTCTCTTTGCATACAATCAATTAGTATCCCTTTCTCTTGTAGACTCAAAAAGCGCCGGCTTCCAAACATTCAACTTCTAGATTTGATGCCCAGTCTTTAAAACTTATAAAGATTGACCAACCTCAATCGACCTCTTCACCTAGCACTTTAAGGCCCTGCCTGACATGGAGTGGAAGATTCATCCGAATTCCGCCGTCGTTGCGGACGACTCGGACTTAGTCGCCATTTTCCCTCGCCTAAATTTTTAGAGCGGGGCATCATGGAGGGGCAGCTTTTAAATCTCACACCGATGTACACGTGGGAGCTGCTTCTCCTTCGCTTCAACTTTATAAAATAGCTGACTTTAATTGTCTAAACCCCTTTCCCCGATTGTATACTCTCCTCAACTCTCTTCTATACCCCTGCTGGAGCTGTAAATTTCCCTGCCACATATATCAGAATGGATAATCTCCCAACCCATTTCGATGGTATGCTCAAATCCCGCAAACATCCCCCGCAGTGACTTCTCTAATATCCATAGGGACTGTTCATATCGCTGTCATCGGCGGAACCGGCATTCAAAAGCTGGAAGGATATGTTCCAGTTGCAACTATCAACCCGAAAACTCCATGGGGTTACCCCTCCGCACCCATTCAAATTCTAGAACATAATAAGGTTCCAATTGCCTTCCTCTCTCGCCATGGCGTCGCCCACGAAATTGCTCCTCATGAAGTCCCTTCTCGCGCGAATATTGCGGCATTGAGGAATATTGGAGTTAGGACCATAATCGCATTCAGTGCCGTTGGCAGCTTGCAGGAGGAGGTTAGACCACGGGATTTTGTGGTTCCCGATCAGATTATTGATCGTACAAAGGGTAGGCCCGACTTTTTTAAAGAGTAGGCGCCGAAAATATAAAGGTCCTGATTTATGGGTGATATAGGAATCCGACCCTTTACATTTTTTGAAAAGGGCGTGGTAGGACATGTTGGATTTGCAGACCCATTTGATGCCAAAATTGGACAGGTATGTGATGCAAGAACTTGGAGAGTGGACCTAAAATTTAACTATAATCTTAGATCATCAGCAAATGTGGACATGCGCTTGCAGGAGATGGAGTAAGAATGCATGACAAAGGGACAATTATCTGCATGGGTCCGTCTTCATCTCCCACCAACTGCTGCTATGCATCTAACCCATCTCGTTTAAATAGAAGGACCACAATTCTCCACTCGAGCTGAGTCACACATGTACCGCAGTTGGGGAGGTACCGTTATCAATATGTCTGCACTCCCTGAGGCTAAGTTGGCCCGTGAAGCTGAAATTGTTTACCAAATGATTTGTATGGCCACGGACTACGACTGCTGGCATTCAACCGATGATGTTGATGTTGCCATGGTTATGGGGCATATGGAAGCTAATAGCACGAATGCGAAAAGACTAGTGGGAGCTGTGCTAGACGAATTAAGTAAAGCAGAGCATGCGGACTTGGTCAAGGGCGTTCACTGTGTGGGACAGACGACCGGGATGATTAAGTTTATGACAAAGACTCATGGACGGGGTGAAGAAGGCCAGAGGAATGTCGAGTATCTCTTCCCAGGAGTTTTTGATTGATTAATTAATTATTAGCAAAATAGAAAGGTGAGAGGAAAGTATGAGACGTGAATAGTGACGATTGGCTATAGAAGACACTTCGAGGAGCATCAACTGCTCCTCATTATTGCACATAGATATCAATGATTATAAAGTAGCCGCTTCTGTAAGAGGTATAAAACTTGAATCCCCTCGGCGTTTCAAGCTCCTATCTGTCTGAGACGCTAACCTTTATTTCTAAATATGACATAGGACTCACACAATAGGTCATGTTTATTTATAAAGGAACGGCTAGGGCAGACGAGATACACTTTTACATAATCTATCTAGTAAAATCATAGTTTGCGCATCTCTTAACCTTCCATCTGTTAAGACTTTTAAAATTGTTTATTTCACTTCATGGTTATCCTTAGTAGCAATAATGTAGAGCAAAAATATATCTGCAATGTTTTCCTATTAATACAACTGTAGGTTCAGGCAGGGTATAAGCACGCTCGGCTCCAGGGTTGTAGAAAGCTAACGCTTGTAAAATATGCTGCGGATGACAATTTGTTTTTGCTGTACACATATATAACACAAAGGAAAGACTGGGATATCGTCGGTTGGTGGACAAAAAAGGAATGGCTCTGCCCCATAATTACTCCTGGTCCAGATTGGTTCTCAGATTACAGAATCGCCCCTCTACCCCAGCCCATTATTTCTTGCCTCCAAGACCATTAACAGGCTTTCCGCTTGCTTCGCGATCTGAAATTTGACCGGCGAGCTTGCCAAATTGCCATTCGGGGAGGACAATTCCGGTCTGTTCATTGATGGTGGACATCAGAGGGGGCAGCATTTGGTACTGTATCAACCTTTAGCTTACCGCTATTTAGATTATAGAGATTTGGTTAGCTTACCATGTTACGAATGCTATCCATACCGCCCATTCCAGAGCCTTCAGATGCATTCTCGCTACCTGCTTGAGCGCCGGTGTTCCAGATGGTCATCTTGGGGTTAAGGCCTACATTTCGATATTAGCTAAGAGACTCGAATAGTCATTGAAATAGGGCACTTACCGCGAACAGCCTCGGCGTTAGCCTTAGCCAAGTCAGTATAAACTCCTTTCTCGATCATGAGATATTGAATAAGGCCAGCCGGGCCACCGAAAGCATGAGACAAATCGGCATAAGCACCAGCCATAGCGGAGAGACCAGCCGCAGCCTTTTGCTGGCGGAGCAAGTCTGCATCAGCCTCCTTGGCGGCTGCGAGATACTTGGCTTCAGCTTCGACTCGGACTTTGTAAGCGTGGGCATCTGCTGCCTTTTGCTCGCTATAGAGCGCCGCATTGGAACGAGCTTGTTCTTCGTAGTTCTTTGCGTCGGCGGCTTGTTGCTTTGCTTCTCTTGAAATAGTGGCTTTAACGACATCAGTGGCTCTTAGTCTTTCGAGCTCGGTCTGAGCACGCTTAGTTTCGACCTCCTTTCGCAGCTCTTCATCACGAGCTTCAGTAGCGCGGGTTGCCTCAATCTGAGCAATATTAACATCCCTGTTGAATACAGTTTTTCGAGTGGCCAAAGTAGCTTCTGCTTTAGCCTTTTCACTGTCTCGTTCTGTCTTTTGCACGGCAGTTTCGGCATTGATCTTAGCAATCTCACGGTTCTGCTCTCCCTGGCGTTGAGCTTCACCAACATTACCCCTCCGTTGGGCTTCGGCAACATCAATACGAGCTTGATTTATAGCGCCTTCATGTGCCTTCCGTGAGAGTGACTCGAAATAACTTGATTGTGGAGCGTCGCGGAGTTCTTTGACGTTAGCGTTATAGATCTTGAGGCCAAATTGATCCAGTTCCCCTTGGATATTCTTAAATATGCGACGCTTGAATTCTTCTCGCTCTGTGAAAATCTCCTCCATCGACATACTACCTATAGAACGCGATATTAGATACAGTTGAATATTTAATGTGGGTGGGAAGTTCACTTACTGACAAGAACTCTGGTCTCGCCTTCGATAATGCCCTTTACAATATTTTCGATATGATCGCCCTTTTTATTATGACCACTCGAATCCTTCCTGGTCTCAGCCTCTGCGAGAAGCATTGCGTACTTCATAAGAGCATCACCATGATCTTCGGTATCTTCTGTGGGCGTTGCAGTACTATGGCCATCTTGTCCGCGTTGGTTGACATCAGGGCCAACCGTGAAAACTACAGGAAGTAAAAATTGCAATTTCTCGCGGGTCATGGCCTGCAAGTTCATCGAATATTCAGCTGGTTGAATGCTGAAACGTTGGCACTGTTAATAATTAGTATATTTGTTAGACTTTGTGCGTGGTGGCAGAAGCATGTTTGAAATGATCCGACTCACTCTTTGAAAGGGCCAAATCCATGCACTCTTAACGATTTTAACAGTATGAATACCGGCGCCAGTAATGGCCAGGTACTCATCGGGAGAGGCAATTGTGTAAACCATTTTGCCTGATGTTTTAACGTATTCTTTTGTTGATAGTGGATGTGCGGATTGAAGGTTTGATATTCTCAACAAAGAGGAGCCTTAAATATTTAAACTAGTTCCACGAAATCTGTTTTCTAAAAGATCTCGGTTTGGTGAATCACGATCTTGCTCAATTACCTAAATAACATTAATTTCGATCACTGACATCAGATAGATTTCAACTAGCGTACTTGGTTTAAAAGCAGATTGGCACTTAATAGGTTCGTCTTCTTGAACAACCTAGAAGAGTTGGTGATAGGATGATTTAGATGTGTACAAGAATCACAAAAAGGATGATTTGAAAAAGAACAGTGAATGTTCCCGTCAAAATATATATTATGATTTGAGGCGAGAAATGCTGTGCCATGCGCAAGGCTGTAGATTCATAAGACGGAGAACCCACTTGCTTCAACCCCGACCCACATAAATGCCGCAGCAAGGTCGAATTTGTCTATCATAGGACCTAGTAGGAACAGGGCGTTTCCATCTATCTACGCTACGTGATGTATCGGTACTTTTCGATCAGCTCTCTAGAGGTTTTTCACCATCGAGCCAATGGTCTTTTCGTGGCGCATTGGACCCCTAAGTGGAGGCCACTCGCACTGCCCCATTGCCAGCTCCGGGGCATTATAGCCGTCGAGACCGGCGCGTCGTTTTCAAATTTCCAATGCCAGTTTTCTATGTGGATCTTCTTAATAGTAGACAGAGTGTAATGAAGACAATTAAGATTGAGTGGATTCATGAGAGACATTCATCAATGGTTTCTGGAAATACATGGGATATCACTATACTGTGCTGTAGGTGAAGTCGCGGCCGTCTTCTATACGGAGTCCGAAAGATTGCGGGGGGCGTGGAACACCTAATTGGCTCTTTATCTCGTGGCGCAACTGGCGCAAGGCTTACTGTCGTACAAATATGCCGCATGGCTGACTGCTTTGCTCCTTCTAGTGGGCTTCTAGCGGAGTCGAGCTGGCACCCTGAGAAGCGATGTTACACTACAAATTACAAGTCTAACCCCCCCCACTACATTGCATATGGTCCGTCGATGGAAGGGCGTACTAAGGTAAAGTAAATGCCACGACAGGCAGACCATCAGCCTATCCCTGAAACATGGACATTGGCCTCCGTTCGCAGAAGGAGAGAGGTATAAGTGCCAATTGAACTGTGAAGGACGGCAGAGATCCCGATGTGAGATTCGTCCAGCATTAGAATCCTTTCAATAAGTTAGCTTCCAGGCAACCACAGATAATCTTCTGCATATTCTGCTCACGCGACCGAGTTATTGCCACTTATTCTCTTTGTTTAGGTGTCTCGGCAAGAGCCTCATATGGTGTACCAATCCGAACCAGTCATATAACTTACCTCAAGCTAGTCGACATAGAAGGCTGCGCATTGCATCATACTATGATCATAGAGCCTCACAATAATACCTCATAGAGACGTCTTCCAGAGGTTATTCCATAATCGAGAAGGGAATTCCGCCTGCATCTGGTTGAATCATCGAGCTAGTGATATTCACGGTTGAAGCCTAACACTTGGCCAACGGAAGTGGAAACACCTGGAATTCTAGACTCCTCGATCGTACCCATCTTCACTTCCGTAGAGAGCATTCAATTATGGATTCGAAAGGGTTATCGCCCTTCTCTAATGATGATGAAGTCGCACCCCCATCATATTCAGATACGATCTCGAGCAAGTTCACCCAAACCTCATCCGCATCTCACTACTCCTCTCAAATCCAATCTCAATTACATAGCTTAACCTCCCAAATATCCTCTATCCAGAATCAAAAAGACCTCCTGTCCAACGCTCAAGATGAGAAACTCCTCGCCTTCCTCACCACTCACATCCAATACTATCTATCTGACTTCGCCAAAACCGGGCTACAGCGAGGGTCGTTGATCCTCGTCCCGGCTAAGGGACTGGAAGAACAACCAAACGCCTTACCTACGGAATTTGACTTTAAGAATCCTGACGAGTATGACCGCATTGTGAGAGTTAGAGATAAAGAGGATGAGAGTGGAGACGGACAAATGTGGTATTGGAGAGACGAAAGTATGGCATTGAGACTGGCAGAGTATTTAAGACCCACTCCAGATCCTCGGACATCGGAGCGGCCGTCTAGAAAAGAGGAGGTAGCTCTCCAGCAACAAGCGGAAGGGAGCACGACAAAATCATGGTGGAGGAGGAAGAGCAGTGCGAAGAACAGCGACAATCCTTCGCTTCTGGACGAAAGGAGAGATTTAAAAGTCGATAGTGATACTATGGATGGGAGAAAAGGGCCTGAAGACACAGTTGTGATGGATGTGAAGGCTGAAGAAACTGTTTTCCGATATGAGAATGACTTTGGGATACTTTGCACTGAGAGGGGATGGTGTATTGTGGTAAAACTACGAGTTGTATTAGCGCGTCGTTGAATACATTTTTTTATATTTATTTTCGATTTTCTAGATTGATAAGGTTGTGTTAGAAATTTAATATCTAGGACTATAAACTACGGCATTTGCGATCCTTCTTTCATACATACACTCGTAGGTGTCTAATCGCCGAGTCACCCAAACGCCTTGGGCTCAGAGGACTGGGTTTAGGAAGCAAGTATAGCCCCAGAATCGAAGTCAACCCTGCCAAGATGATCGTCTAACCTTTGGAGGATTTGGGGTACCTCCGAATCCCCTATACTGGGATACTACGTACAGTACAGGGACAGAGAAATGAAAGCCTAACATGTCAACTGATTTTGAGGCTGGTTTTGCGATGAGGGAAGAGCCTGCGACCGGATGAATTCGATCTCATCCTTTTCACAATTTGACTGCGGAATCGCTCAGGCGCTTTCGCTAACTGTTACTCTTTTGGGGGGGGGGAGGGGGGGAGGGGAGTGCCGTACTCCGATTCCTTCTCCATCTTGAGATCCATTGCAATATGAAGCTGTTATTCTCATCGGTAGTGGATATCGTGAAAAGAAACAAATGTTTTAGACAATTTACTTGGATTAAAAATATATTTCTTAATTTCATATTTCCGTGGAGTCAAGAATATGGCATAGCATAGGACCTGTAGGCCATAGCCAAAAAGATTCCAAAACCAACGCTCAAATATCCAATAGTGCCACATACGAGCAATCATAAGTCATTATCATGGCAAGATTAGAAAGTACAAATTCCCATTGCAAAGCCCCTGGTCTATTCATGAAGACAGGGAAGAGACTGTGGGAAGAGGAAGCAACCAGTGCTTAAAAGACTGTGAAGCCCTCACCTGGCTCACAATACTCTTCACCCTCAGCCTCACGCTTGGACTTTGACGCTGCGTCAAAGTATGGGCGCTCACCGATGCCGACGCAACGTTGACCAGTTCGAAGTCCGTTGGCATCATAATCATAAGTAGCGGCATGATAAGTGGAGCGGTTATCCCAGATAGCTGGGAAATATTAGCACTAATTTCGTCTCGACACCGATATTACACGGAATTAAGAATTAAAAATGAAACTTACCAAGATCATTCTTGTTGTTCCACTTGAAGCGGACTTGAAGATCGTGATTCTCAGTGATCATTCGGAGGAATTCATTGAGGAGCGTGGAGCTCTCATGCTCGGTCAATCCATTGATGTGTTGAACGTGGTGGCCAACAGCAAAAACAGTCTTCCAGCCAGTGACTGGGTTGGTTCGGATAACTGGGTGGACAGTGGAGAGTTCACTGCCAACATTGAGTGGGGATCCACGAGGAGCCTCGTAGAGTTTGAAATTTTGCTCTTTGGCGGCCTGGGTGAAAAGGGGCTGAGCGTAAGTTGCAGTAAGGCCATCAAAGAACTTTTGATAGGCTGGAGAGAAACGGTCGTAAAGCTCATATCCGGATGCCCAGAGAGTATCTCCGCCCAAGGTTGGAACGCTATCGAGTAGTTAGAAACCAAGTTCGGGTATTCAGGTAAATACTTACTCGGTGAGCTTCAAGATGGCATAGTCAGATGGGGCAGGCTCGAAAGTAATGTCTGAGTGCCATCCAATCTTTAGGGATTGCTTCTTCTTGTGCTGCTCGGCCTTGCGGTCGCGGAAGATCTTAGTAGCAAGATCATTGCTGATAACGCTAATCTCATCATCTTTGTTGCACTATTTTACTAATATCAATGCCCATTTTAGGAAAGGTTGCGTATATGAACTTACTTGGAAAGATTTATTAGAGATGGGATGAATGTGCATGGAAGAAGACGAAGGTTTGCCAGTCAATTCTCCGAGTTTCTGGCAGAGCTTCTTTTGAAGGTCATTGTCAAGGTCATCTTGGGCGCGGAAAAAGACAACCCCACGCTGGGAGACTGTAGAGGCGATCAGCTACTGTTTCACGAATGGTAGTAAGTAGCTTTGAAAGAGATGTGATATCGGATTGATTTAATAGGTAAAGGATCCATCAAATATAAGAGACAGAGAGGTGTCAAACTAACCAGTGACGGCAAGATCGCGAATAAGCTCATCAGCATTAGGAGCATTGAGCCATTCGGCAAGGTTAGCACTTGGGAATTCACGTCCAATGCATGGAGTCAACTGTTCACAGAAATTAGATTAAAATAAGAAGAGAAGGGAGGAAACTAACATCAAACTTCTCAAATTTGTCGAGAGCGCCAGTGAGTTGCATGGGAGCTCTGACATGCTTGACAGGGGCAGTCTTCTGAGCGAAGACTTCCTGAGCCTTGAGCTTCATGTCATAAAGGGGAGCAGAAGGATAAACTTCAACAGCTGAGGGAGCCATGATGAAAAGTTTATAGAATGTATAAGGTATGTAAGATTTGTGTGAGTTGTTTTAAGTGTATTATGATTGAAGAAGTGCAAGAACTCGGATTTAAAGAAAAAAAATTATCAAGAAGAGTGAGAAGAAAGGGCAGAGGAGAAGCCTTTTATAATTTGGCGCCGTTGGATGTCAGAGACGGATTCACTCGGAATGCAATGCGAGGACTATGAGAATGGGGATCCAGAGGGTGAGATAGATCAATTGAAATTTGTGAGGCACCAATCAGTCGATATTGTGTAGTGAATTGATACGTATCCTACCAATCAATTGGAATGGATACACGCATCCGCTATTTCACCTCAATCATACTATGAATGTCTCCTATCATTCTACTAGTTTGAGCCGGCTCAGCCCAAAGAGGTAATTCCCAATTCCTTCGGTCAGAACTGAGTCCGGAGAGAGCGGGATGTTGGTAATCTTAGATGCTCAGAACCCACCATTGCATCGCCACGTTGCTCTATCAAAGTCCACCATGTTGGAACAGTTGCGGCGAGTTCTTTTAACTAGATAAGTAGGCAATGCGAAGAACCGTGGCAAATGAGAACTCTTACTCGGCCAATTCATGTTATCCATTGGTCGATGAGTACAAGGCCGGAGGTGAAAGTAAGGATCAGCATTTTGCAAGCAGGATTTACGAAGAATAAGATCTTAGGTGATGCTACTAAACCGAAAAGTGCTGGGGGGTCCTTTCCAACAATCATACGCTATTATCTTGATAGGAGTTCTGAAGTCCGTTTTGCATCTTCCAACTAGAAGCGAACCAATATTGGAACAATAATAAAGTGGAGTGGAGAGCACACTTATGGTAGAGTTGTATATACTTTAGACTAACAAACCTTCTTAACATGGGATTGGCATCTAAGGAACTAGAGCATGCAGATGTCCCCGCAACCCCTCCGAAAAGCCAATAGGAAGGTACATGGGCGGGCTTGAAAGAGGAGCAGTGCCAATGTTGCAAACGGATGCCGGGAAGACGCACAACAGTTCGACAGCTGGAAATGACAAATCAATGGTTTTCAGTGTATTTGAAAAGAGAGAAAAGAGAGAAGAGAGCGTGAATCGAGAAACGACGAAGAATCATGTTTTGATATACTTCCTGGTAGGAGTCGTACCAGATTGACGAGCTTGTATCACCCACCCAGACTTTAAATCTTAGAAATAGGTGCTGTCGGGGCGCAGCCTGTGTGGATAGTTTTGCGGAGGATGGTGAGCCTTCAAGATAACTGGTTCCGAAAAATCCAATGGGTTCCAACGCCGAACTCGCGGGAAGGAGAGCTATCTCCAGGTTACGTGCAGCCGTCGGCGCCGGCCCCACCCGGCCGTTCCAATGGCATTCAAGTTGAAGGCTATATCCTATCAAATCAACTTCAATGAGGTTGTGTGACATGGAACCGCAAGGTGGGGGACAGACAGCAGACAAGAAAGCTGGGCTAGATTCATATTATCTCCACAACGAAGAGGAGTTACGAGGAGGTTCTGCAGGACTTGGGGGGCTTGCGGGACACGCGGTACAGTACTTGCAGCTATTTCCGTTCTCGCAGGTCTACAGCGCGTGCATGGAATGTCATTCGTACGGATGTGTTGTGGTGCAGAGACAGTTGTCAGTGTCAGACTGACTGTTAGTGGTGTTGATGTTGATGTCAGGCAGCGAACCGAGGCGAACAAGGAGTAGGGGGGGAGCTATGCCGTTTCTAGATCTAGCCGAATTTAGGCCCCTGCACCTAGCTTAAGCTGCTCCCGCCGGTGCGATGGTGAATGACGACCAGCTCGGAATACCGCGCGCAGAGCTCTGCTGGAGCTGTCGAGCACATCCCTCTTTTGATAGCAAACGGTGGCAGATGCCATGATTCTCCGACCGCGGTGAAATGGCGTTACATTCTGTGAGTGACCCCTCCATCTATGCCTGCGAGCCCCCTTCATCCTAGGCTGAAGTTGCTAAGAAACAACAGTGGAAAACATTCGATTTCTTCGAAGTGAGCCAAGTCAATCAACCGGACGACGAAAGCGGAGCTTTTTTTGAGAGCAATGATATTAGTTGTGTCTGCTCGGGGTCCGAGAATCTGTTTCTTGGAAGTTACGATGGTGTCGTACGAATCCTCTCTTCCTCATTCAAAGTCCTGCGAACTTTCCAGGCACACGAAACTGGATCCATCACCCATATGAAGCAAGTTGAGGGGACTTCATTGCTGGTCACCATATCTGTGTGTATACACTCAGAACAGATGGATTCAGATCTAACGATTAGTAGGAGGACATTTCTAACGAACCTGTCCTGAAAGTCTGGGCTTTGGATAAGCCAGTGAAGAAGACGGGCTTACCTACCTGCCAGTCTACGTTGAGTATACAAAATGGCCGAAAGCCCTTTCCAGTATGTTGTAGTAGTTGTTTTATGAGTTTAGTTGTTCATATAGGGGCAATTTAACTTACATTTGTTCCTAGATCTCCGCATTTACCACACTCGAGGACCTTTCGCAGTTAGCCGTTGGTTTTGCAAATGGATCTGTCACAGTTGTCAGGGGCGATTTAGTGCATGATAGGGGAGCAAAACAAAGGACCGTTCACGAATCAGAGGAGCCTGTTACAGGTGTCGAATTTCGAGAGGAGTCGCGAATCACCACTCTGTATGTTTCGACAACGTCCAGGATATTGAAACTGGTTATATCAGGTCGGGGGCAAGGGCAAGCAGCACGAACAATAGAAGACTCGGGTTGCGCTGTTGGCTGTATGACACTTGATAGGAAGAATGGAGATATCATTGTTGTTCGGGATGATGCTATTTATTACTACGGAATTGATGGGCGTGGCCCATGTTATGCATACGATGGACCGAAGAGCTTAGTATCCATTTTCGGAGATTATGTTGCTATTGTTTCTCCGCCCGCAATCACAGCCGCCTCGACCAAGTCCAGCACCCTGAGAAGATTTGGTGGCACCCAAGCCGATGAGCTTTTTAACACCTCAACTTTTACCCTTCTAGATACAGATCTGAAGTTTGTTGCGCACTCCGAGTCTTTGGTCTCACAGATTAAGAGTCTGTTTATGATTTGGGGTGACCTCTTCGCTCTCACTCAGGATGGCAAAGTGAGTTGATTCACCATAGAGGAAGCAAGATACTAAGTGGCAATATTAGATGTATCGATATCACGAAAAGTCATTGCAACAAAGACTTGAAATTTTATACCAGAGAAATCTGTTTGTCCCTGCAATCAACTTAGCTCAGAAGTCTGGTATGGATGCACAGCAACAAAATGTCATTTTCCGCAAATATGGAGACGCACAATATCAGATGGGAAAGTATGATGCTGCGATGCAACAATATCTCAAAGCAATTGACAATACGGAACCATCGCAAGTTATTAGAAAGGCAAGGAACCAAATTAGTTTCAAAAGCCATGCTAATTTATTTAGTTTCTGGATACCCAAAGGATACATAACTTGATTGAATACCTAGAAGAGTTGCATGAGCACCACAGGGCCACTGCAGACCATACAACTCTACTTCTGAATTGCTATGCGAAACTAAAAGACATTGATAAACTTGAGAAATTCATTAAATCACCTGGAGATCTCAAGTTCGATTTGGACACGGCGATATCAATGTGCAGGCAAGGTGGTTACTACCAGCAAGCGGCCTATCTTGCAACAAAGCATGGCGAGCACGAACTTGTAGTCGATATATTGATAGAAGATTCAAAGAAGTACTCGGAAGCTCTCCAATACATCTGGCGTTTGGAACCCCAAGCTGTAAGCCTATAATCAGACCTGACTCTTTCTGTTACTAATTTCCATCGAGGCATATCCGAATCTGATGAAGTATGCGAGAGTTCTATTGGAGAATTGCCCGAAAGAAACAACGCAGTTTTTTATCGACTATTTCACTGGCCACTTCCAAACTAAAAAGGATATAGTACTCCCACAGATAGCCCCGACTCAACCTGGCTACGCAGCTGGTGCTGTCAATGCAGTTCAAAATTTGAAGGACCTCCTCCCTTTGCCATACATGAACACTTCAGCAGTTGGTACTCCTCCAGTAGAAGGCAATATCACTGCTACGGTGAGTGATAGGCAGGTTATCGAAAACCCTGACCAATCTACGGCCCAATACACCCCACCACAACCAAGAATAGCTTTCTCTTCCTTCGTTGATCATCCGGACGAATTCATTATATTTTTAGAAGCTTGCTTACAAGAGAAAGATCTTAAAGAGCGTGACAAGATTGATCTCTACACAACGCTTTTTGAAATGTACCTCCACAAATCGAATGAGAAGAAAGGTGCGAACAGAGAAGAGTGGGAGGCCAAGGCCAAAAAGCTCATCGAGGGCAAGGAAATCCCGATTGACACCTCTAATGTTCTCCTTCTATCTCATCTCTCTGACTTTATTGATGGGACCACTCTTGTTCGAGAACAGGCTGGCCTCCGCTTTGACATCTTTCGCTCCTATACATCTGCAAAAGATACACGTGGCGCTATAAAGGCTCTGAAGAAGTATGGGCCAGAAGAACCTCAGCTTTATTCAGCAGCCCTTTCATACTTCACCTCCGATCCCCAAATTCTTGAAGAAGCTGGAGATGAACTCGATTTTGTTCTCAAGAAGATTGAAGAAGACAACCTGATGGCCCCTTTACAGGTCATACAGACTCTTAGTACAAATGCTGTAGCAACTATGGGAATGGTGAAAACATATCTACAGCAGACCATTGAGCGGGAACGGAAGGAAATTGCATCAAATCGACGTCTCATTTCTTCATACCGTACCGAAACCGTCGATAAGCGCCAAGAAATGGCTGATTTGTCTACCAAGCCTCAAACTTTCAACAACACGAGATGTTCATTTTGTGGCTCGCAACTTTCTCTGCCTACAGTTCATTTTTTGTGCAAGCATAGTTTCCATCAGACTTGCCTCAATATGGAGGTCGGAGAGGACGGAAATGTGATAGGCAATTGCCCAAATTGTCGAAAGGACAATGACACAATCAGAGCGATTAGGAAGGCACAAGATGACAGTGCTGACAGGCATGACATGTTTTTGGACGCGCTAGGGCGAAGTAATGATAAATTTGGAACAATCAGTGAATTCTTTGGCAGAGGCGTCATGGATGTTCCAACAGTGGATTAGTTTAGGAAAAGTTCATACAAATATTCCTGGCTAGCTTTAAAACCGACTTTAATCCGTGAAAATGGTTCTAACGGTTCCTGTCCCTCTGCCGCTCTAAGAACTACCCACCAGTGATTTCTCAGCTAGATTGATTATTATGGACGAGCTAGATAATACAATCATAAATCTTTGGTAGTTTGTTGCATGTCGGAGTTTGCGCCACTTTGTCATCTTTTCTGAATGTGGCCTGGTTTCCATTAGTTACGTTGTTGTTAAGCAACCTTGAGGGCTACTTCCACACAAAAAGCGCCTCCTAGTTTTGAGGCTTGGTTCTTTTCTTTAGGGCGATGGGCTTTTCCGGTGTCACCGGAACACTAGCCTAGCTGTCTGTGCAAGGAAGATGTGTGGTTTTTATATATGAGCCGAGATTTATTTCGTATAGTCCTTAAGATTCCAAATTTTGGCTTGACTAGGATATCTATATCCTGCTGGATAGTGTCACAAGGAGTCTGTGAGGGCTGCTCGAACTGTTTTCGGATGCTATTCATATGGTTATGCTAACAGATGGGGTGGTGATGGGAAAATTATACTCGAGTCTAGGAAGTAGATGGAAATCATGAAGGATATCTTTGGAGAAATTAATAATAATATTGCCATTGAGAGAAGATATTGGTAATTTAGTAAGAATTACATGATTAAAATAGCGTGTTGCACAATATGGCAGGGGTTTCTCTACTCACTGCTTGCTCTTTAGTCTCTCAAGTTCCTGTCTCTTCATCTCTCTCTGCCTGTGAACTCTCTTAGAAACCCATTCCCTCCGTTCATTCGTAATTTTCCACCCAGGCAAGCCATTGGGCATACCCAGATCCATCAACGTCTTCTGCTCCACCAAGCTGTACTCGCTCGGATCTTTTCTATCAAAACAAAATGGCTCCTTAAGTGAGACCGGAGGGTTAGTAATCACCCTTGGTATCCGAAGAAGATTTCGAGAAGCTGAGTGCAGCATGAGCGGATGCAAAAGGAAAACATCTCCAACCTCCCCCGTTACCTCGATAAAACTTTCGTCCCTAGTCTTGGAGCTATTCCAAGCAAGTTCGGTCCAGAACTCACGACCCTCGTAAGTGGCATGCGTTGGATCATTTACTGATCTCATCCATGGGGTTACCCCTTCTGGATGGTCATACTTTAGTTTTGTTAGGCGCTATTTCTAAACTCGACAAGTATCTATATTTTAGACTTACTAAGTGTTTGGCAATGTATGGAAGGCCATCTGGGCACACTGCTGTTCCACCGCCTTTGGATACAATATCACTCCAGAGCGGAATGACAAGTAATGCCTGTTCCGGACTATCCAAAAAGTGCACAAAGAAGTCACCATCGTTATGCCATTCTTTTAAAGCTATTCAGAGTTAACGCTTGATACGTAGATATATTCTTGGGACACAATGCTCGACGAGGATAATTATCTAATTCGAGTGGTGGGTGGATTGGGAGAGGCTTACATCTCAGAGCCAAGTCGCCATCGACTTTATATTCGTCCTTCCCTAAGTTGACAATGAAGCCGTCACTCCAGCTTCGGAACTCTTTCTGATCTGATATCTTATCCTCGCCGCCCAAGAGCTGGCACATAGCCGACCAAGCCTTGGGTGAGAATTCTGAGATGGGAGTGTGGTTGTGCCATGGCATATTCGTCCTCTCTGTAGTCCACGTACTTTTGTCCGTTGGTGACATCCCCAACCGGGTCCACATAGTAGAGGTGAAATCGGCCGCCTGGGCTCTTGTGAAACACTGAGGAATCTTCACAAAGCCATATTTTAGGAAATGTGCCTTTTGATCTTCTGTCAAGGCGTGATTAGGACTTTCAATGATGCTAGGCATTTTTTTTTCTTTTGTCGAAGCTTCTTGACTTAACACGTCTTTGAATGATGACAAGAAGTACTAGACGAGGTTTTTTATAGTTTTAAATGATTATGCACATGCTAAAAGGTGGGATTGGCATTTTCTTCTGAGTCATTGTGGTGCGATAGGAGAAAGGCTTTTGGATTTACCCGGAGGGGAAACTGAGAATAGCGTTGCCTGATTGGCCTAGTCAGTGATATGGACTTTTAGGGCATTTGTGCGCTGTAATAACAAGCGCCAATGGTTGTTGCTTAGTCTTCCCTGGGCGCCTTCCAGAGAGACATTTAGGGGCGAACCGCGGATTATATTCCGATTTTACTGTACCATACTGTATTTGGAGGGGTGTATGTTCAATTTAGCGGGCCCACGTTAGGGATGTACGGCATAAATTGCCTAAATAGAGTAACAGAAGGTATGGAGATGTATCCGCGGCCGTATCTTTGCTTACGAAGTATATTTGCTTACGAAGTATAAGGTTACATTGCAAAGGCACACTAACTTCTCTCTGAGAAGAAATAATGCTGGGTGTAAATGTAGACATGTGCTAGGCCCGGGTAAATCATGAGAATATCTCGGTATAATAATATCCAAAGGTTGAGAATAGGGCGACAAAGTTTATTTCAGGGGCAACCCTATCAGGAATTATCTTTAAAAGTCAAACTATGGTTTGTAAATTATGCTCTTAAGACGAGGCCGAAGCGACGTTATTCTGACCTGCAGCACCATCTTGGGGTCGATCCCAAGTACGAATATGCCCTGCAGACAATTAGTTTTGGTTTGGAACCGTTTCATAGCCTAGTGGTACTCACCACTTTTGCAACTTGTAATGATCGAATTCTCAGTAAATTCCAACCAACATAGCGGGTCGGGGTCAACGGCCTTGGACTAAAAAAAAGTTAGATCTCAATCGATATATGAAATTTGAAAGGGATATTGAGGTACCATGACAGGTGGTAACATAGCAGTTGTAGCCTTGGGTTCGACAGGATGTTCAATCGTATGTTCTTCATCGCTCTCTGCAGACAGGCTCGAATTTGACCGCAATCTACTCGTCGTCGTATTCTGAGTTTCTGCTCTCTGGAGTGGATTTGCAAGTCGTGATGATACGCTGCCTCTCTGTCTAACAGAAGACTGTCATAATGCCATCAGTATGGTTTCTTCCCTCTAATTGTTAACTTTGAGAATCTTACAGCCTTAGGCCTGTGCAACATTCCCACACTGAAATCCCACAACAAGAGCCGACAATCTTCTCCAACACTTCCGAAACGATAATTTCGATCATCACAGCGCCAGGGGTCAAAGCAGACCGCAGTAACCCAAGACTGATGACCCTGACAACGAGCAACTATGGTCGATTCAGCGACAGACCAGATGGATACGAGGTCATCCTGACCGCCGGTCAAGACATATTTCCCATCTGGTGACCAGCAAACACAAATAAATCCGCCATAGTAGCTAGCGTAGAGATCTAGAAGCCTGCGAAAGTCAGAATCAAATATACGAACTTGGTCATCAATAGTTTCATACTGCTCTTTCAAGTAATCAATAATACGTAAAGTCCCATCCTCGGAAACAACTGCAAGACGCCTGTTGTCAGGAGAGAATGCAAATGCATTTATACGCTGATTTGATAACTTCCAGAAGGAGACTGGATTGAATTTTTGGTTTCTCGAATGGACGGATTTATCCACGTGAAGTTTAACAGCAGGTTCGATAGTCCCATTGCCTTCTGAGTTGCCATTTGTATGAGTGCCATTCTGTTCTGGTAGAAAAGCAGCATCATCCTTTTCCTTGTCATATACAACAAGGGAGCCGTCCATGTGTGACGCAAGGAATAAATTCTCCGAACCAGGTATCCAACGAATCTCAGAGACAGGAGTTGTATTTATAATACCCTGGCAGGAAGTTAGGGTTAAGCCGAAAAGTATAGCTTATGTGGCTTACATTCTTGTTCAAGCGCGTATACTTTTGCGATACAGGTTCGTACCAAATAATTTCGCCAGTAGAGAAACCCATTATCAAATCAATATGGGTTTGGCCTTTTGTGACCTGGTTGATATCATGACATAGACAATGACCTTTTGTGAAAAGAATCTTAGTTAGATGTTCGGCCTATTTCGGAGTCAGCAAATTGATATTAATAGTAATTCGAGGTTCCGCACTTTTAGAGAGGTCGATAAATCAAGCCATTGGAAAGCACGATTTATATTTGCAAAAGCAAAGTAACCATCTGATGGCCTTTCTTGCAACCTTTTCGTCATATTTTCATGAACGATACACCTTGAGATGAAAGACGAGTTACTCTTAGCAATATTATTCTTGGGCTTCCGCCGTTTTCCAGCATCCTTGCCAGTTGGTGATAGCATCAAATTGCCTTCTCCGAACGCCGGGGCAGAACCAATTGACAGAGGTGCCATCGCACTACCAGACACGGACGTTCCTCCATCACTGCTGGCCTGGACGTCGGCAGAAGCGCGACCCTCATTGGGATGTTCTTGTATACTAGCCTGAAGGCCTCCTGATTTTGCAGTTCTGTTGGTATCGACCTTATATAATAGTGGAGCTGAGCTTCGAGAACTAAAGGATAATAAAGAGATCTTGGTCCCGGCCGTGGCGGGCTGAGGGGTAGTTGCAAGAGGATTGGGATTAATAACTGGAGCCTCTGATGGATGGGGAGGCGGCGTTGCAAGATGTAGGTCTTCTTTGAGGACATATGTTCCTGTCACTATCTTCAGCGCTGGACAGATTAAGAGCAATGCGCCGGAGTCGAACCTTCACCAACAACTAGCTGGTATTCTGGACCTGTTGGGTGTGTTAGGATATTATTGGTCTCGATCATCGGCGCAGCTTGTCCATTTGCAACAGCAAGGTTATATGCAGCTTGCGATGGGTACCGCGGGGGAGGTGGTAAAACACTGTTCAGAGTAATTCTTATTAGAGGTATACGCCTTATGGAGGCGGGGAGACTCACAACATGGCGTTGGGGAGAGCCTGCCGAGCGCAGACCAAACTCTGACGGATACACGCGAGATAAAGATTGGACCTGGAATGGTCTGGGCAAGATTGTGACTTGAGACTGGCTGAAGCTGTATGTTATGGATGGAGGATTGCGTACGGTCTTGCTGTCTGGGCGTGATGCGAACGCTGCAAGGTACAAAGTGTGGGGTAAGAGATGCCTGTACAGGACTGTTTCTTCAGCGAGCTGTGGGGGTCTATCGTGCCCTGCGGTTCAGGATGAATGCAATGAACAATGGCGCCCTTCAACGGGGACTGGACAGGCACCGTCACCAGAAGCCGACAACTGGCGATTCAATATTTGGATAAAAGTAGAGGTTGGACGGGGTGCAGCCGGTTATCATGCAAGAAAGGAGGAAAGTGGATGCTCGCTGGAGATGTACTGTCCTGTCCTGTCCAGAGCAGAATAGTGCAGTGGAATCCGGGCCGCAGTCCAGATGCGGAATGGGGTGGAGTGGAGTCGTTCAATGTGACAGCGGACTAACTGTGATTCCGCGCGCCGTGGCACAGGACAGCGAGAAGAACCTCTCCGGACAACAACATCACCGCTTTACCTTCTAAGCGCCACGTTGTTTGGGTCAGTCCAGAAGGGTAGACAGACGTGGTGTGATCGACAACACATCCCACTGACCGGCCCCCATCCCCAGATTATCCTTCACACCCCCGACCCATATCCCTTTCTTCTTCGTTTTCTGTTCCTGGAGCATGGAATATCAGTAGCCGGCCGTGCAAGGCTGAAACACAGTCATCATGGCACAAGGTAGCTCCTCGGCCCTCTCTTCCATACAAAGTAGCTAACGTCGATAAGTGCGCATCTGCGTCTGCGGGGACGAGGGGACAGGGAAGTCAAGTCTGATCACCTCACTGGTGAAAGATGTTTTCGTCACCAACAAGATTCAATCCGTCCTGCCTCAGATCACGATACCGCCCAGCATTGGGACCCCCGAAAATGTCACAACAACCATTGTCGATACCTCTGCTTTGCCCCAAGAACGAAACACCTTGCGGAAGGAGATACGGAAGTCGAATGTCATCTTGCTGGTCTATTCAGACCACTACAGCTATGAGCGGGTGGCACTTTTCTGGATGCCCTATTTTCGCTCTCTAGGAGTCAACGTACCAGTTGTACTCTGTGCCAATAAGTCTGACCTGACGACGAATGGGAGTACTGCGCAGGTTATGGAAGACGAAATGCTACCTGTCATGGCCGAATTCAAAGAAATTGATTCTTGCATACGAACGAGCGCGAGAGAACATCATAATGTTAATGAGGTCTTCTTCCTATGTCAAAAGGCGGTGACACATCCAATTGCACCTCTATTTGATTCCAAAGAGGGCAATCTGAAGCCAGCAGCTGTGGCTGCTCTCAAGAGGATATTTTATCTTTGTGACAAGGATCAAGACGGATATCTCAATGACCAAGAAATGCACGGTTTTCAAGCAAAGTGTTTCGATAAGCCACTGTCCTTAGAGGATCTAGACAACATCAAATTATCAATAAGCAGATCCTCAGTAGGGTCTGATATTGAAAAGGGTATCGATCAGAACGGGTTTATTCATCTCAACAAGACATTTGCGGAGAAAGGCAGACATGAGACAATATGGATCATCTTGCGAAACTTCCATTACACCGACAGTCTGAGCTTGCAGGAAAGCTTTCTCCATCCCAAATTTGATATCCCAGAGTACTCATCAGCAGAGCTTAGCCCTACTGGATATCGTTTTTTTGTCGATCTCTTCCTGCTGTTTGACAAGGACAATGATGGAGGGCTTAATGACTCTGAGCTGGATGCTCTATTTGCACCAACCCCAGGTCTACCGCCATTCTGGCTCGAAACTTCCTTTCCGTCATCAACAGTCCGGAATGAAGCTGGTCATATAACGCTTCAAGGGTGGTTGGCTCAGTGGTCAATGACCACTTTTGTCTCCCCGAGCACGACGCTCTCTTACCTTGCATTCCTTGGTTTCGAGCCAGCTACGGGCCCGCGGACTTCCACCACTTCGGCTTTGAAAATTACGAAACCAAGGAAACGACGGCGGCGCCCTGGGAGGGTGGAACGCAATGTAATGCTCTGCTATGTTCTAGGTGCTCCCTCATCCGGAAAATCATCTCTCTTGGATGCTTTCCTCAACAGGCCATTTGATTCGCTCTATTGTCCTACCATTAAACCTCGTACGGCAGTCAACAGTGTGGAATTACAAGGAGGGAAGCAATGCTACCTAATCCTTGAAGAGCTAGGAGAACTTGAGCCCGCAATCCTCGAAAATCAAGCGAAACTAGATGCTTGTGACTTGATATGCTATACTTATGATTCATCCGACCCCGACTCATTTTCTCATATTGTCTCATTACGACAAAAGTATCCACAACTGGATGAGTTGCCAGCTATCTACACGGCATTAAAAGCAGATCAAGATAAGACGACTCAAAGATCTGAACAGCAGCCAGATGAGTACACGATGAGCTTGAACATGAATGCGCCGCTCCATGTCAGTGTGACATGGAATAGTATTAGCGAGCTGTTTGTGACACTGGCGGAGGCCGCCACAAATCCTAGCACGGCCTTCCCCAAGAGTGAGGAAGAGGCACCAGATAGAACGGGGATGTATGTTGCCTTGGGGGCGACAGCTTGCGCGTTGATCGCAGCTGGCATGATTTGGAGGAGGACTACGAATGCTAATTAATATTTGGTATATATAGTGAGATCGATATAATACGGAGAGGATAAGACTGTTAATTAATGATACCCCACTTCTTCTTTGGATAGCCCTAGTTCTTGATATAATATTGAAATATGTGCTTGCTATAAGGTGGTTCCCCCTTCCTGAAGGTTCCGTGTGCATATTTTGTAAACGGTACCTTGTGCATGCAATTTTCCTGCAAGGATCGAGTGATCTTATGCTTGAAACACTTTACTTGGGTTTTAATAAGTGGTACGGCGTTACCAAGGTCTATATCTAAATAAATAATAGGCCTGCCTTGTAGATCATGGCGAGAGGCTTTAAGGGGAGGCCTTCCTTCAGGGTCTAGGCCGCACTTTTTAGTGTCGTTAGCGAGCCAATGGAAGCCGCGGTCTTGCCCGTTTCAAGCTCTGAATTTGGCAACCGCGATTTGGCTCGCTCAGCTTTCTTGGGAAAGAAAAGAAACACACTTGACCTTCGATATTTATCTCTCCATCCCACAAGAATAATTTCAAGACGCCACTCTCTTCTTGTTTGAGCGCATAGAATCTGCACTTGATATCACCATTCCGTGCTACGCTCTCTGTCCTTCCTACGATGGCCACTGTGAGTAGCCCTGTCTCCCTTGAAAGCTCCCTGTTGTATCGCAACTTCAAGCCATCACGATCGCTTTGCCTGCAAATGAACTTTTCCGGAGCTGGGTACCTATCTGTGGGCTTCAAGGCTAATGCTAGAAATGTCACAGCAACGCACTCATCCCTACAACAACAATCCCGCATACATGCCAAACGGAGCGCCAGGTGGACACACAAGCTTGCCTCCAGGAGCAACTCCATTACTCCCCAATAACGGTCGAATCATACAAACCGCAGGTGTAAGAGTGCTATGTATTGCGGATGTTCGAGGTGTGCTAGGTTTGACAGCAACCACCGAGACCAAGCTGACAACCTTTAGGAAATCTGAGATCTCTGAACGAACTTGCAAAACAAGCACGCGCCGATCACATAATCCACACTGGAGATTTCGGATTCTATGATGGAACCTCACTAGATCGTATTGCTGAAAAGTGAGATTCGGCTAGATCACTATTTCGAGCCTGAGCACATACTGACAATAAATTTCAGAACCTTAAAGCATGTTGCCCAATACTCCCCCCTTATTTCGGAGCCAACAAAGAAGGCTATCAGCGCGCCTGGTGGCCCTGTAAAACAGCGGTTTAGCCCGAGTGATCTTCCTCTTTCAGAACTACCTCAATTTCTTGATGGTAGCCTCAAGTTGGACGTCCCAGTCTATACAGTCTGGGGTGCGTGTGAGGACGTGCGCGTACTAGAAAAGTTTCGATCTGGCGAATATAAAGTTGATAAGCTACATATTATCGATGAGGCACGTTCAATGCTGCTGGAAATTGGAGGTGTTAAGCTCCGGCTCCTAGGTTTGGGTGGTGCTGTCGTAATGCACAAGCTTTTTGACAATGGCGAGGGGCGAACAACCATTGCAGGTGGACAAGGGACAATGTGGACAACACTTTTGCAGATGGGCGAATTGGTGGATACTGCAAACCGAGTCTATGACCCTACGGAGACACGAATTTTCATTACGCACGCATCCCCAGCCCGTGAAGGAATTCTGAACCAGCTCTCGGTTACACTGAAGGCCGATTTCTCTGTCTCTGCTGGTCTACATTTCCGATATGGCAGCTCTTACAATGAATTTAGTGTCAACCCTACACTGGATCATTATCGTGGAAAACTTGCAGCATCGAAGGCTTCGTTCAATGATGTATGGGAGACTGTTAAAGGCGAAGTTCAACCAGCAATCTCACAAAATGAGGCTCAACAAAATCTTCTCCAAAACGCTCTAGGTATCGTGGATAAGATGCCAAGCACTGCTCTTGGTGGCAACCCATTTGGTGGCCCAGTTGGAGGAACAAATGCAGCAGCTGTTGGTCAGGTTGATGAAAGCGCCTTTAAGAATATGTGGAACTTCAACTTGGCAGACGCCGCCTTCGGTTGGCTAGTACTTGAGGTACAAGATGGCCGAATTGGCACTGAGATGAGAGCTCAAGGTTTCAACTTTGCGCACCGAGGTGCCAAACAACACCCTGCCCAACCTAATCAGCAGCAAGCCAGTCAAGCTCCGGCAACCGGATCGGGAACCCCAGGTTCAAGCCATACACTCGTAGCATCTACGCCCACAGGCCCTGGTCAACGAGTCCCCGCCGCCCAAACGACAGCCCAGCCATCCTCATTCGGTCAGGGACAGCGTGGTCAGCAGCCGCCAAGAGGCCCAGCATCTGAAGTTAAATCAGAGTCTCCTGCCCCCCCACAACCGACCACTCCTCAGCCTCAATCAAATGTGGTAAACCTCCCTGGAACGGACAAGAAAGAGAACGAGAAGATTAACACATCTGCAACGACAAACGGAACAAATGGCGCGGAAGCCGCGTCGCCAGTATCTAAGACACCAGGTGAACAAATCATCGGTCTTTTCATTATGAACGTAACCTCAGATGAGGCCGTTCGGGAATTATTCAAGGACGAAGATAAAGAAAAGATTCTCAAGATCGAGAAATGGGGTCAATCGAATAAGGTTGCTCACTTCAAGACATTAGAAGAGAGAGACGCTGTCCTTGCTGCCTTACCAGAGGATGTTAAGTCACGAGCTGGAGAAGATCGCAGCAGACCACTAGTCAAAATATTCCAGCCCAGAGAAAACAAATCCTTTGGCGCTAGCCGTGGGGGGGCTGGAAACTGGGGTAGCAGCAGAGGTGGGGCTACCTCAAGCACTTCACAAGCTGGATATCGAAGCGGAGGCGCCAGTGACAGCGAAGGTGGACGTGGGGCCCGAGGGGGACGTGGAGCACCAAGAGGAGGACGGGGTGGTGAGCGTGGCCGAGGACGTGGACGAGGATTCAAAAACGAATCATCACCTGCAACATCGAACGCGACTCCTGCTACTACCACTGATGCTTAATTCCTCTTACTCAACCTGCTCAATATTCCCTTGCTTTCCACCAAAAGTCCTTTAGTACATCTTCTAATGGTTACTTCTTGTGAACCTAAGACATCGTTGGTCGTTCATATTTCGACTTATTATCATGGTATCTGTGATCTGGGATGGAGGCGGAGTTAAACCAGCTTATGCTTCACACTGTGCAGCGATGATAGCTCTTTCTTCTCTGTGTACTTAATCCCCATTATTGCATCGTTGATCGCCTTAAATAGCGTTGCGTGTATTCTAGTTCCGCCAGAAGACAGAACGCTGGCTAGTGATATCAGGTGTTGGCAGCATAGAAAATACTACAAATCCTTCCTATTTTATATTTTTTTTTTTCTTCGTCGATGCTGTGAAGATCCCATATCAGCCTGGAGTTGCATGTATGATTTATTTATGATATATCTAGAAATACATATATTTATACACTTGCGGCTGGCTTGACACCTTTATGTATTGCCGCTATTCCACCAGTTAAATCCTCCCAACCCTTTCCCGGAACTATGAACCCAGCAGCCTTGATCATATCCCTAAATTCCTCTTGTTTGGGAAACTTTTCAATACTCTCCACCAAGTATTGGTAACTGGCACGGTCTCCAGCAACCAACTGGCCGATCAACGGGATAGCTCCAAAACTCCACCTCTTATAAATCGCATCAAACAGCGGATTCGTAACCCCACTGAACTCTAAACAGGCAAACACGCCTCCGGGCTTCAGCACCCTGAAAGCCTCCGCTAGCGCCGCTTCTTTATTCGTGAAATTCCTGATTCCGAAAGCAACGGTGTAAAGGTCTACACTATTCGATTGCACCTCGTCCAAATGTTCCGCATTAGCCACGAGCCACGACAGGCGCGGAGAATTCGCGTACGCGGTCGCCAGAGAGCGCTTCTTCCCTTCGGTGAGCATATCTGGATTTATGTCCGAGATCGTAATTGTGGACTGTGGGGACTTGTTGATATTCGTAGCATGGTCGAGGAGTCGGAAAGCGATATCTCCCGTCCCACCCGCGATATCGAGCATGGTCCAGCCTGGAGAATCGGGGGAGGTGGAGGTGGAGAAGCCTGGATTTAGGCCGCGGACGAAGTGGTCTCTATTCTCTTTTTGTCAGATATACTATTGTTTGCCTTGGAGGGCGGGGAGGGCGCGGACTTCCAAAGCCGGTGTATTCCAAGTGACATGAAGTCGTTCATGGTATCATACGAGGTTGCTACATTGCTGAAAACTCCGGCCACTACGAGATGGCAATTCAATTAGCCCAGGTGCTCAATTGTTAGAGTAGATATTACCTCTGGATTCCTTTTCGGCTTCGGGAACGGTCTCAAACCCGAAGTGGGTTGTTCTTTCATGGTTTGTAGATTGTGCTGGAGATTCTGCTCTGCGCGCCGTATTTGAGAGACATCGCTGGAATGATGTGGAGTGTAATTGAGGTTTTGGCGCGCGCAGTATTGTTCGCAGAACTGCTTTGGAAGCCATTGGGAAAATGCAGAGAATCTGGGGATGAAATCCCTCGAAAGCCAAGGATAGTTCTAAGGTAGGATTAAAAAATTACCTTCAGCCTCGTAGCCTGAGGCTGTGTCACTACCAGTAAAATGACTCCGCCACGCTAGGGATTCCATTCTGCAGTAAAACGAATACCGCCCTCAACTATATATCCTCATCCTCCCTCTACGGTCGTTAAATCTCTTCTTTGTCATCCTTCCAATTCTACTTCTAGGTCCACGCAAATATTCGATCACGATGTGTTTCTCCCTACCCAAAAAAACCAAAGCGCAGCCTAAATCGTCCAAGTAAGTTGCTCAAGCCGCAGTACCTATGAACCAACGCGATTAAGAACCATGCCACGCTAGAAGTCAGAACAGCCAAAATACTCAAGTACCCGCCAAGCCGACCAAGAGAAATACGGTGATTATTGATGTTGAGCGGTATCCAAATGGGAGGCGTGTCAATCCACCTACCACGAAACCGGGATCGAGATGGCGGTTTGAACCTTATGGTTTAGTACCGCAATGAGGCGAAGAGTTAAGGGCGTTGGTACTTTTTTGTACTTTTCTAAAGCCTATAGGGGCTAATCAGACTCATCTTTGATCTTGTAAACGAGAATCTGGGGTAAATACCTTTTTCCCCAGCTGATCAGAACTTACTTGCGCTGTTGTCACGTGAGCACTGTATTTCATCGACATCGTTCGGATTTGAGGGGAATCAGGGTCAGGGGTGGCTCCAGAAGCGGCTTCCGACGGCTTTGAGGAGACCGAAGCAGCTACGGAGAGACTCCAGCTTACCGCAAGTCCCCGTTATTCAACAATGTTATGATACAATTGATGACCGACTCGCCGTCGGTTGTCCTCAAAAACGATTGACAAGTTTATAATTTAAACAGAGCATCATGAAGGTGACTCTTGCCCGCCTTGGGCAGGGAGCCAGACGCTTGAAATTTCCCAATACACCTACAACTTCACGGCCACTCTCCCATCTAAGATGGTCTTCTTCACTGTCCCAGAAACCCGACGCCCCGGGGTAACAATATATTGATCGTTATTTTTGAATCTTGCTAATTAATCGCACAGCGTGCGTTTCCCCGGCGCTGTGGACAGCAAGTTCACAAACACTCTTAACTTCGAACTCCCGGCCACCTACCCGGCCATACCAACTTACCGAGCTATGAGCCCTGATGGAGACATAATTGACCCCTCGATGACACCGGCATCCGATTCCCTCGCTCTGGAAATGTACCAAAACATGATCACCGTCTCCATCATGGACGTCATCATGTTCGATGCCCAGCGACAAGGCAGGCTTAGTTTCTACATGACCAGTCAGGGCGAAGAAGGCACTGCCGTTGGCTCAGCGTCCGCATTGGAGAAAGAAGATGTGATATTTTGCCAATATCGAGAGGCCGGGTTGCTTGCACAGCGCGGATATACTCCTGAAGATTTCATGAGTCAATTGTTTGCAAACAAAAATGACAGTGGCAGAGGGAGAAACATGCCGGTACATTATGGTAGTAAAGAGCTTAATATTGTAAAAGAAACTCTTCTAAGTCTGGTAATAAAGGCTAATAACTCCACAGCATACAATATCTTCGCCCTTGGCAACCCAAATTCCGCAAGCAGCAGGCGCTGCATATGCCCTGAAGATGCAAAGACTTACAAACCCAAATATCCCTCCTCGAGTTGTAGCCTGCTATTTTGGCGAAGGAGCCGCCAGCGAGGGAGATTTCCATGCGGCACTTAATATTGCAGCTACACGTTCTTGCCCGGTGATATTCATCTGTCGAAACAACGGTTACGCAATTAGCACGCCCACACTAGAACAATACCGAGGCGATGGCATTGCTAGTCGTGGAACCGGATATGGGATCGACACGATTCGCGTAGATGGAAACGATATATGGGCTGTCAGAGAAGTGACTAAGAAAGCTCGGGCAATGGCATTGGAAGGCGGCGGCCGTCCCATACTCATCGAGGCAATGACATATCGCATATCACACCATAGTACAAGCGATGACTCTTTTGCCTACCGTGCGAGAGTAGAAGTCGAAGATTGGAAAAGGAGAGATAATCCCATTACCAGGTTACGAAAATATTTAGAAAATAAGGGAGTGTGGAATGAAGAAAAGGAGACTGAATTAAGAGGCAGGATTAGAAAGGACGTACTAAAGGCGTTTGCGCAAGCTGAAAAAGAGAAGAAGCCCCCGTTGAGGAGTATGTTTGAGGATATCTATGAGGAGATGACACCGGAGACAACGGCACAGATGAAAGAGTTGAAGGATTTTATTGATAGATATCCTGACGAGTATGATGTTACCGAATTTGAGGGTGGGAAAGATACTTTGTCAAAATGAAGAATTAGATAAATAGAACTATCTTGAAAAATATCTGACGGAAGAAATGTGTGAAAGCACAAACCGGCTCAACTATAGGAAGGCAGATCATTCACAGTTAATGTGACAGATGCAAGTATCTGGAAGGGTCGTGGTATTCATTAGCGGTTTATGCAGAGCCCCAACTTCGTACAACACTTTACAATGAGACTCCCCAAACATAGCTCGAACAAGACAAACAATCTCCGGATATCTCAGCCGTCCCATCCTCACAATATACAGCTTAAAACTCCGGAAAAATAACACTATCCAATGCCCAACCATAAAAAGACACGAAGTCATTATCTCTTGTTAGCGACGCCCGACACAATCAAGACTCCACTCCCGACCTCAACTTTCCACCCTTCTCTTATGAGCATCTTCCCAACGGCGGGACCGAGTTTACCTTTCCTCCCTTCGCTGTGATTTCCCACACCAGTGACGATTCGATAGCCGGAACCGATGCCTCTACTACCAATCCTACCTTCGCCTAGCTCATGCCACCAATTAGTGACTCTCTCCCTGCTGATCCTGACAGCATCTTTAACATTGACACCGTGTAAATCCAGGTGCGTTTTCGAGCTCTGACTAGCCACCAGCGCATCAGCGGCAGCACTCTCAGCGCTCTTGGTTTTGGCGTCCAAGTCCCTACCGACTTCCGAGTAATATGCCGCTGCTCCTCCCATCAGGGGGTCAGACTTTCCTCTCCGAAAGGCGGCCTGTGCCTGAGTGAAAGCGGCGTTCCTTGCCCGGCTGTAGGTTGATGCTAAGGCCACCGCTGAGGCTGTATCAAGAGCCCCGTTTGCATTTGCCGGAAGTGATACTTTAGGTTTTGTTTCCATAGCATCTTCATCGAGGCGGATAGGAGCATGTCGAAATTCTAATTGTATAGGCGATATATTTTGAGTACTATTTTGAGAGGTCAGAGCCTGTGCAAGTTCCCGCGCCCTTGCCATGGAAGGGTCTGCGATTTGCACGAGCGTTTCAAGGTCAGACATTGGTATGGACGGAAACTCTTTTTGTAGGTCGAAAGCATTAATCTCAATCATGGGGTCATCCGATTCAAGGTTTAGGGCTGCATGTGCCTCGATGATCGCTTTTATGGCCGTTTGGATCGAGCCTCCACTCTGGTGGTATATGGAGCTAACTTGCTGCATTGGTATACCTGTAGCCTTCGTAATGAATTCGACATCTTGTTTGCCAGTGTCCCATTTGCTCTGCGGGGGTGATTCTTTGGGATGGGTGTCATTTATACCCAGTCTCAGCTTCTTTCTCCCTTTTCCTTTGCGGTGCCGCCGCGGCGGGCTATCACTTTCGACGAAGGCTTGAATTCCTCGGTGCCTGCTTCCAGTTTCTTCAAGAAAAGCCTGTGTCATTAGCTCATCAATGGCTAAGCTTGGATCTCCTTTACACTTCTTCAAAGTCCATTGGATGTCAAACGGTTTGAGTGCTGGAAAAATTGCTAGCAATGCCGTCTCCTTCCCTTCCGCGTCTAGACTGTCAAGATGAGAAATATGTGTAGAACCGTTATCTTCTATTTGGACCATCGGAGAAACACTCTCCGAGAATTCTGGTCCCTCTAGATCTAGTGCAGACATCTCATGGTCAAGAGAGGTGTTATCTGTCTGACTCCGCCATCCTCCGAGGCTTCTAGCACTTGCGCTCTCCTCTCCTTCTCTGCCACTTTCTAGCTCATCGAGCAAAACTGCAGACCTACTCGCCCCACTGGGGTCAAACCCGGTTTCTTCTTCTGCTATGGCAGCTAACCTGAGAATGTCTAGCGTTTGTCGAGCTGCATCTAATTGAGATGGGGTTGAGAGATCATAGTCTGACAGAATAGCTAGCAGAGTCGATGAGTCAATGGTTTTAGAGTACTCTCTCTAGAAAAACAATAGGTCAGGTATATATTCCAGGAATTTATGTGCTTTATCTGAGTAAATACCATCAACTGCGCATGGTCTTCTTGGGTTGTGGCCATTTGCATACATGACGCGCGTGGAAGCGCGAAACTAATAGTGGGGGGAGAGTAGGTGGAAATGTCAGGAATCTTTAACAATTCTTTTCAAGAGACATGACGTTGTCATCTCGTAGTGTATCATTTTGTGACTTAGATTTCCGACCATTAATAGCATCATAGAAGTGATGAAATTGAAATTTGGTGTTGTTGGGACTGTTGCTAATAATTCGCGAGGAAGTTGGCTGACGGGAAAACGTCGGGATTATAATGGAATCACGTTATTAGGGAAGCGCTCCGTGTGAAAGCGTCCCCTACGAATATTCTTGCAAAAGTAACTTCCGGATAGACGTGTTGAATTTATCCCGACTTGTTCTACTTAGCATTAAGGTGACAAGGGGTTAATTCATCTATCTAATAGAAGCAAAGCTAAACCATTCTTCCGTGTGATATCCTCCGCTAGTAATGCGCCCAAACGACCTTCAATGCAATCTGGCTTGATCATCCAGCCACTCAAATCTGGTGGAAGAAGAAACACATTTAAGAAGCTCGTAAATACATAAAATGTAAAGAAACCATCGAGCATAAACTAAGAGCCTAGACTCAAACTCTCGATCCGATCCATGCATGCCAAAACCTTTTGACTTTTCCATATTAACACCCTTATGACAAATGGAAAGCTCCTTGCCCTTCTTTGATGGCAGTATTCATACGGCTCCGCATAACGTCTAAGCTGGTGTAGTCGGGCAATTTGAGATAATTAACGCAAGTCATCACGCTCGGCAAGTAGTCGTCAGAGCTGTAAGGAGGCTCGCTTGGCTTGCAAACAACTGTAAACATCGGAGTGAGAGCCTTGAAGCCTATTCGATTGATTAGACAAACTGAGGCCAGAAAATATCATAGAAGTTAACTTACCGCCGATTGGAAGCTTTGGGCTACCAGTGGTAAACTGTAAAAAGTCTCGGCGCTCTGCTAGAGTGAGCTCACTCATAGTCTGGAGTAGATTCTTGACGCTCTTGCTATCCATATTGAATCCATGGTCTGCTTTTATTGAATCCATAAGGGCTGATCATATAGTTAGCATGTGGTATAGGTTTCAAAGGAAGGGGGGATTTTACTCTCAAGGGACCAATCCTCCTCAATCCTCCCAAAGAGCATAACCAACTCATCTGGGGTAAATGCGCGTAAAGCTGAATACGGGAATACCTGGGTGAAGCCGGCCCTAAAGGAATCAACCTGTCTCTGCACACCACTTCCTAATGTCATATCAATGACTCGCTCCAGGTAGAGCTCGACATTATCAATGTTCACTGCAATTTGTGATCCATTTGCTAGCAGTTCTATAGAGGAATAGCCTGGGAGGGTGAAGTCAAGACCGAGATCATCGATATGAACTCCATCAATCTCCAGTTCTTCTGCCGATGAAACCTTCTGGGCAGGAGTTAGATTACCATTCTCATCAATAGCCTTCTTGCCCATGGCAAATTTCTTGATCAATTTGAGAGATTTTGCTAATTGAGGATCAACTGTCTTAACAGCTCCTAGAGACGGCGATACCGTCTTTGACCCATCACCAATGCGGAAAAAAGTTGGGTTGAAAGAAACGTCAATGATTCGTGAGTCGATCATAGATCTAGCAACAAATTTTCCGAGCATTTTGAATAGGTGGAGGATTCGTTTGCCATTTTCGTTGGAGGCTTGGTCCTCGCTCATTGGCGCGGGGAATAAACCACGAACACCAAAGGCGTATTCGTCAGCGTCGTTGGCGTCTGTCTCGCGCCAGAGCTTTAGTTTCTTCTTAGAAAACTCCTTTGACACTGTTGAATAAAACTCCAGGGTAGGGCCGAGACCAGTTCCTACTTCCTCAAAATATTCTACCTCCAAAATGCTTTGTGAGGCGCCGTACAATTCCATGACCTTCAATGCAGATTCCAGAATCTTTGATCGAGAAATACGAACTTTCTGTCTCTGGAGACGGCCTAAAAATGGTCTCTCGTCTCGATGACGATCCCGTCGAGACTCATCAGCAGACTGTGCATTTTGCCATCTAGTCATTGATCTAGCATAACCAAACGATGTCGATTGAAGGAAGAGGTGGCGCGTCTCAAATGGGAACAGGAAAGGATACAGACGAGCTAAATCTTCACTCCAGCTAGGGAGACAGTTGCTTGCAACAATCAGCGGTTCTTCGAGCTGTCTATTGAGCTTAGCTGTAAGCTTCGTATTGACAAATTGTGAAAGCGGCTCTGCGTTCAGCTTCAGAGTATCCTTGTTTTCAGCTAAGACGTCATCAAGGTTGGCATTCAAAGCATGAAGAATGTTGAGTAGGCGAAGGATAGATGAAGTGGCGGGGTGTTTATCTAATGAAGCTGGAATACCGGAGGCGGTCGTTTCAGTACTGACTTCGGATACTTGCGTTAGGGAACTCGGCTCCGGAGGAGGTGGACCTGGAACTCTCTTGAATTTGATCGGATGGATCGCTGACCAGACACTTCTACTAGCATGCTCATCAAGGGTTGCCGAAGTGCTATGAACGGCTCGGTAGATGGTAGTTTCATTCGCAATTACTTTTTCGTCAAGGCTGAATTCGATATGCCAGTCTTGTGGTACCTGGACGGCAGCAGCATACGACATAGGCTTAGCTGATGTGCTTGGAGAACTAACTGCCTGAGAAGCTCCAGTGCTAAGAGTCAAAGCGCTGCGAGGGTTGCTTCCAGGGACTTGAGAGGGAGTTGCAACCCGCGTGCCGTCTTCTTTGCGGGCAGTGACTTTACCGCCTGCAGCAACTTCCAGGTTGACGGCAGTAGGATCAGGAGGTGATCCCTCTTCCATTTCATCCTCCAAATCACCAACTATTGCATCCAGAGCTGCGCTATCCTCCATATCATCATCATCGGAGAGCTGTCTTTCATCAGCACACTCCAAGGCAGATGCCAGGCTATCTTCGTCTTGAATTGGGGGTGGAGGAGGAGCTGGTTCGGTTTGCGCTTGTTGGCGTCTGCTAGATCGACGAGTGGACTTCTCTTGAGGCGTGACTGAGGAAGATGGCTCCCCCGATGCAGGTGTGGTAGTAGGAGCAGTCTTCGGCTTAACTTTCCGGGAATGTCGAGAGGCCGACGGAGTTGGGACGGGGGGTGTGCCTGCGTTTGCAAGAGCCAGGCCGCGTTCCACAAGACGAGATGGCGGGCCACCTGCATATGGATTAGGCACACCAGCTGCTGCAAGAGCAGCTAGAGCGCCTGAAAGCCCTTCTCGATTTCTCGAGCCTCGGGATCTCTCCGACAGACTGATTCTCGGTCGTAAGTAATCATCAAGAGCCTTAAATGTAGCAATAGCATGAATCGAGACCATAATGTTGCGGTAAGGTCGTGGTATCTCGGATTCGTCGTCTGCAACCAA
The DNA here is from genome assembly GCA_037952705.1 of Haplographium delicatum. NCBI lineage: Eukaryota > Fungi > Ascomycota > Leotiomycetes > Helotiales > Hyaloscyphaceae > Haplographium > Haplographium delicatum. The sequence continues at coordinate 63,545 of JAPZPC010000149.1, forward strand.
CTTAAGTCGAATCTGTTTCGCAAGCATGGAAGCAGCACTGCTTCTATTGCCATCAAAAGTATTCTGGTGAACGGTGACTACTTCAAAATGTTCAGAACGACTCAGGAGATCTTGCAATTTGTGGATCAAAATGCTGAAGGGAGTCGCAGGAGATTCTGCACTCGTAGTCTTGGGCCTGTTAGAGACAGTTCGGCCCATAAAGACTTCTAAGAACGCAGAGCGAGCATCATTACTCAAGCGTTCGTCTGGGTTGTTAAAGACTTCAAGCAAGACCCGAACAACCTCGGAATTCAATAATTCAGCACTAGTGACACTCTCCAAGACGTCCCCGTCAAAGTATGAAGCGAGTGTGTTGAACAATTTGACACCATCGCCAACCGCCTGTTGGAGATAATGGGATTCAATCTCTGATGCCAAGCCTTGTAAACTGGTGAGAATTTTTGTTGCCTTCTTCTTCATGTTCTTGCTATTCTTTTCTGTCTCGTGCACATCTAGAAACTTCTTCGCCCGTTGGCCAATCAGTTGTTGCATGCTGATCGCATCTGAGGAAATGCGGTGCGGGGGGCCATCAAGAGACATTGTTGATCCACGAGAGCTTGCTGGAGAAGGACTAATGTCATCAGGAATATCATCATTCTCATTCTCGTCATCATTATCTTCATCTGATGAGTCGTCGTCATCATCTCTTGCTTCGGCTTCACGTTCAGATTTCTCAGTAAGCTTTTGAGTGCCGTTTTGCTCGGTGACCTCTGATATCTCTAAAACAGGAGGCTCTTCTGCGACAGATTTGTCGGCTTGGGTTACCACAGCGAGTTTTGCAATTTCAGCAATAACTCCCTCACGATAGAATTGATAGCGGTATATATCATCGAGTCGAGCCAGAAGTAGTTCTGCAGCTTGGAGGGCATAATTCACAAGGCTTGGGTGGTCTTGTTGGGAAAGGATGGCAGCCAGGAATGAAGCGTACGGCACCGACCTTAAAGCTTCCATCAAGATATCTTTATCAAGATTAGACAGCATCTTAAGTTGGGCTGTCAGAACCTTTTGACGAACACTTAGGTTGACAGTGCTTGAGAATGCGTCTGTTAATGTCGGGAAAATGATGATGGCGAATCTTTTAACTTCATCCTTACATCCTTCAAGAAGTTCAATACGTTTTTCATTCGACGACTTCTTTCTCGAGCTTGATGCTGGTCCAGTAGTTGGTATGGAAGGAACATCAACCTGGAAAAGCTCCTCAAAAGACAGATCGGACTCTCGAGGAAGCCCTGGCAACAGTTCACATATGACGTTTAGAGTTTCGATAACTTGTTCTCGAGGCCTGTGGATTAAAGCTTGCATAATAACAACGCTGTCAAGCTTAGAGGCAACATCTTCTGTCGGGTCTGGCGGTGACACTCCAGTCAAGATTTGGTATAGAGTTTCAACAACATTCATTTTGAATAGCTCAGCTGATAGGTTTGCACTAGCTTTTGCGGTAAAGGCGAGCACTCGGAGAAATTGTGTATGGATATTAGGTCCAATGAGATTCGTTGTGCCTGGGAGCAGAAGGCGGAGTATAGCTTTTAGAAGGTCGGTACTGACCAGTTCCTCAAGTTTATTTGGATGATATCTGAAACTCTCTACTACTCGAGAGACACAAAGGGAACCTTGCTCAACAACCTTTTGGTCGTTTGAGCTAAGGACATTGAGTAGGATGGGCATCACATCCCGAATAACAGGGAATGAATCCTCAGGAATGTTTCTGCAGCAATTGGCAGCTGTAGTAACAGCAGTTCTTTGGGTGCTTGTAGCAAAAAAATCAAGATAGGTAAGACAGGCAGTCAAACCTCCTTCACGGACAATAGAAGCGGGGTACTCAACCGATATTTTTTCAAGAGTCTAAAGCACAATTAGAACACGGAAACTGGAATAAATCAGGGAATACTTACGCTAAGCGCTTGCTCTGCAAGATCAATGAAATGGATTTCTAGCAGCTTTTGGCAGAGAATAGGAACGGCACCCCCGTAGACAACATTCGCCGTACTGGCTGGCAGAGCCTCCATTAAATTTGCGAGGCAACGGCAGGCAAGCAACATCATCTCAGGGTTCTCCTCTCCAAAATCTGAAGGTTGCATCAGAATAACAAGCTCTTTGACGAAGGCATCAGGTGAGAAATGTCCCGAAAGATTATCCTCGGTAGACACCAGTAAAATTTCCGACAATTCTTGTAGTGCAATCAATTGCACGGACGGGTCATCCTTTTGCTTCAAATTGGTCAAAATGTCTCGTAGCCTCGTAGAAACTCCCGACATCATGCCACTCAATGCTCTCAATGTGCTGGAGAGACCATGAGGAGGTCCACCTGGCCCACCAAAGCCACCGAAGGGGTCATCATCATCTTCCTCCCGTCCTTCATAATTGCGGGCAATTTCGTCATCTTCATTATCGTCACTGGCGTCATCATCAGCAGGAGGTGGAGGTTTTTCATCTATTCCTTTATCCACTATATTCTCTCCATCTTTATTACCTCCAGTTGTCTTCTTAGATCGACGGCTCGGGTTGGGGGTAGTAAGGGATGTATCTGTGTTGTTTTCCGTTAGCAGTGGGCAGTTAGGGTAGGCCACGGATTTTTGGACATACCTTGATTAGTCTTCTTGGTTCGAGAAGATTTTCTTTTCGAAGAGCTGGTGGAAGTTGTTGGTTGATCGTTGGAAGGACCAGCAGAATCACTAAACTTTATCAGCATCTGAATATGTTGAGAGCGATGAATTACGTACCCAGGACTCGACATAACCGCTGGATTCTTTCCCTTTCTTGGCCGGGACGAAGATACAGCTGCAACAGCAGATGGGGGGGAAGGATCTGACTCTGCTACTTTCTGCCGCTTGGTGCGTCTCGACGGTGGGGGTTTGGCAGGCTCAGGCTCAGGTGCTGGACTAGATTCGCGGACTGATACTTTTCGTTTTCTCGATGGGGGTGGAGGTCGACTCGACGATGCAGACGACGGTGCTCCCACAGAGTTCCCAGCAGGTGACTCTGAAGAGCTAGCAGTTTGTCGAGCGGAGGCCCTCGTGATTCTACCAGACATGATGGTGAGTATGTGGGTTTGCAGGAAGCCCTCCCTTGCGAGAGGGCAAGATGGAGGAAGAGTGAGAGATTGAGAGACGGCGGATGTGCCGAAATTGAGTTGGACGGGGAAGGTCAAGAATGGGAAGGAGGTAGGTGAATTAGTATTGTACCTGGAAGTTGCGTTGGAGACTGTTCTTCTTTCACTATCGAAAACTGAAGTAGAGCTCATTCGTTGATCCATCGGCTCACGCCATTTGGTGGCAGAGTCATTCACTGTTCGCAGGAGAGGAGGTGTTGAGGCTGTGCGGGGTGATGGGTTGGGAGGAAGTAGAAAGTTGGTGTCGTCGTGAGAAGGCTGCTGTACGTTCTGTTTCTCTCGGCTGGCTCCTGATATGAGATACGAGTACAGTACGGAGTAGTTCTCACTAATCCTAACCACCACCACCACCTAAAACGGACCTCGCGAAATGACAAGCGCCGCCACTGCAGGACAGGAACAGGGCCGCACGAGGAACTTTACACCAAGGTTTCTTTGACTTGGCCGACTTCGAATCACAAAGGTCGAGACAATAATACTTCGATCGGGAAATAGTCGGCCCTGCAGGAGTTGGCTGAACCATTGGTGATCATTGAGGTTACAGTATTGTCTGCCGCACATTCAGACATTCAAGGCTGGGGGCAAAGGCGAACTTGACAAACTATGATTCTTTGCCCCAGGATAGGGCCTAAAAGATCATGCTAGCTTCGTCTCCCTTACCCACAGGCCTTAAGATGATCAAACCCATTTTGTAAAGATCACACTCCCCTGTCTAGGTCCCATCATTGCTTTTTCGGATTTCGTCATATTTCTTCTTTTGGATCGGGAAATTTCTATTACCTGGTAACAGGACATCTGATTCCACTCCCTACACCAGGAGATCCAGCGTCCTCATTCTATTCGTAATGGTACCCGTTTTAGTGTTTACGGAACATATAAGAACCGCCTCGCAGAAAGGGACAGATCCGCTTATTACAATTTCTACTACGAAACTAAAAGTTAGTGTTACAAAGATGTAGGCGGGTAGGTGTCCAGTCTTAGTTAATCTCTTATAGTGTTATATTGTTGTGATATATTACCTGCAATTAAAATTTTACTTGAAGACGTGATTGTCCAGATTTGTGCGGTTACATTTGACTTGTGATACTAAGACATTGTGAAAGATCTGTTGAAACTTCATCTAAAAAAAAAATTATGTCTGGTATTCCCTGAAATAATACGGAATTCTAATTGTTTTTTGGGGACAAACAAAGTAAGGTTAAAAAAGTTCAATAGAATAATAGGGGGAGAATATAGACTAGAGTACGCCGCAACTGATATTTCACGTAGGCAGAGCTGGGCACGATTCTCAACATATTAATTGGACTATTACTTTACAATTATTTGCTAATTTGAGGTATGAATCATGATATAATTTAGGGTTTTAAATATTTCAAGCCCAATACAGTCAATACGCAAACTCTTTAATATTTCCCATTTTCATCATTCCAGTCACTTGCCGTGTATTTACTGTGAATCGTTTACTGACTTCTGATTTATAATATTTAGTATAAGATCTTCCTAGTTTTGAATATTCCTTTTCTTATAACAACCTGCAAACTTGCTCCTAAAAGTAGCCCCAGATATTCAAAATATCTTATCTACTAACCTGGTGTATCTCTCTACAGCCCCTTCCACATTTAAATACTCCAGTTCTTTCGGTAGTTCTCTAAAAAGAACAGGAATTATGAGTCAATCTGCCGAAGAAAGCTGGTTTCTAGAGGAGGTAAAAGACTGGCGACGAATTTGGGAAGATGAAGTCTTACAGGGTCTCTCGAAGCTTATTGAAGAAACCCCGGGGGCATATCCAGAAATGGAGCGTCTAATCATGTTGACTGAAGAGGCTAAGACTAAGGCGATTCAAGATGGTAGAAGTCTCACCCAATCGCAAGTGGATGAGATTATTATCAAGAGTTGTGATCAGGATGTCTTACTGCAAGAAGTGGCTAAGTTTCATCCTCCACCTGAGTTGGCGCTTCAACAACAATTGCTATGGATGGCACGCTAAAGTTCGGAAAGTCTAATATCATCTTCGAAATCATATGTATTTTCATTACAGTGACTAAAAGGAAACTCTTCTCACTTATAGCCCTTATAAAATCATTAACGTAGAGCTGATATGGTATTATGATCTTGATGGAGTCATTCTAGGTAAGAAATACTTGCGGCTCCAAGGGACCTTAATTTCACCCTTTATCATGCCCACCAGCTTCTTCAAAATGGTATGTTTTTCCCAATTTTAGTTCTATATATGTTTGTTGTCTTGTAGAGAATATGGAGGGGAAGCAGAAGAAAAGCTGGAGATAGATATCTACAAAAATAAAGGAGATAAACATGGGCCGCGATGGAGTATTCAGGCACAGATGGCGCGTGCTCCATGGTCCGAGCGTCAATGAGGTATGACGACAAGAGTGGCTGGTGATGACTTACCGGCGGAAACTCAAAACATCATAAGGGTGTCAGGCCAACACCGACCCTGCTATTCTCTACATCTCGTCCGCAGACATAAAAAAGGAAAACTCCATCAAACTAATACTGAAGAAAGTACCCGACCTGATCGTGAATCCTATTCCGCACTATGAGTCGCCTCTGGCGCTCATTAACAGTAGCTGGACTGCTGAGTCTTGCCTCGACCGAGGTATACACACCAATACACGAAGCAGGAAGATGCGCAATCCGCGGTAGTTGCGGTAGCTCAGGCTTTTTTTCGCCGCCACTACCATGTCCAGACAATGGGCTTGCAGAAGAACCAGACAACGAAGTAAGGGCGCAACTGGTTGAAATATGCGGGCCGAAATGGAGTACAGGTCCTATATGTTGTGAGGGAGAACAAGTATAACACACCATGGTTTTTGGATTCATTTATTAATACTCTTCAGCTTGATACTCTATCGGAAAACTTGGCAAAAGCGAATAACTTCATATCGGCATGCCCAGCGTGCAGAGAAAACTTCTACAACCTCTTCTGCACGTTTACATGCTCTCCGGACCAGTCGTTATTCGTCAACGTCACAGATGTCGAGACGAGTAAAGGCCAAATCAGAGTGACGGAATTGGATCAGATTATATCAGATGAATATGGTTCCGGTTTCTATAATAGCTGCAAAGATGTGAAGTTTGGTGCAACCAACTCTCTTGCTATGACCTTTATAGGCGGCGGCGCGAAGAATTATCAGGATTTTCTAGCATTTCTTGGGAAAAAAAGCCCTCTACTCGGCTCTCCATTCCAAATCAACTTTCCGAGACCCAGCAACTATTCTGAGGCTGGTATGAAACCCCTTCCGATGGCGCCCAAGAAATGTAATGACGAGGATGAGAGCTTCCGATGCGCTTGTGTCGACTGTGAAGCTGTTTGCCCTAAACTCCCCGAGATTTCAGAGACTGGGTCGTGTCATGTTGGACTCTTACCATGTCTGTCCTTTGGGGCTATCCTTGTTTACGGGGTTCTGCTACTTCTGCTCGGAGCTGTAGTTGGCCATATTGCTTGGACCAAGCACTCTCGACGACAGAATGAGCGTCTCCGGCTTCTTCAAGACCCATCGCCGAGCGATGACGAGGATGAAGGCGATATCATTCATAATGGCGGCTTGTACGATCGCCCTCAGAAAACGTACTGGGTGAATACAGTCTGTGATAGTGCATTTAGTCGGTTGGGCCATGCCGCTGCAAGTTTTCCGGGTGTTACTATCGGGGTCAGCGTTCTGATAGTAGGGCTTCTCAGCTTGGGCTGGATAAAATTTGCTATCGAGAGAGATCCCGCCAGGCTATGGGTCAGCCCTACATCCGCCGCTGCAGAAGAGAAGAGTTTCTTCGACAATAGTTTTGGGCCATTTTATCGTGCCGAGCAAGTTTTCTTAGTGAACGACACCCACCCAGACGGCCCAGGCCCAGTGCTGAGTTATGAAACTCTGGATTGGTGGATTGGGGTTGAAGAACGTATCAATGCTCTCACTGGAAATAAGACTGGTGCTTCACTCAACGACGTGTGCTTCAAACCTACCGGAGGTGCTTGTGTTGTTCAATCAGTGGCCGCCTATTTTGGAAACGATATTAATACGGTCAACCCTGCGTCTTGGAAATCAAGGCTTCGTTCTTGTGTCGAGTCGCCGGTAAATTGCCTCCCTAAGTTTGGCCAGCCTATAGACCCCAGTCTGGTTCTAGGGGGATTGGAGGCGTCGGATGATGTTGCGGATTCACCTGCAATAATTGTCACCTGGGTAGTTAATAATGATGCTGAAGAGTCTGATGTGGTTACCAGAGCTAAGGACTGGGAGGAAACCCTCAAAGCTACCTTGCTTGACTTGCAACAGGAGGCTAATTCTCGTGGCCTACGATTGTCATTCTCTACCGAAATCAGCCTGGAGCAGGAATTAAATAAGAGCACGAACACAGATGCAAAGATCGTTGCCATAAGTTACGTCATAATGTTCTTTTACGCATCTTTGGCTCTTGGATCGACAACTTTGTCCCTACGATCTGTTCTACGAAATCCCGCGACTTCACTCGTGGAATCTAAGTTCACCCTAGGTGTTGTTGGAATTCTCATTGTTCTGATGTCCATCTCAGCTTCCATTGGACTATTCTCAGCCGCAGGTATCAAAGTGACTCTGATTATTGCTGAGGTAATTCCATTCATTGTCCTTGCTGTAGGTGTGGACAACATCTTTCTCATCGTGCATGAGTTTGAGAGAGTCAACATCAGCCATCCTGATAAACCGGTAGAGCTCCGCATTGCCAAGGCACTGGGTCGAATGGGCCCTTCTATCCTGCTATCAGCAATCACCGAGACCATTGCCTTTGCGCTTGGGGCATTTGTTGGCATGCCGGCCGTTCGAAATTTTGCAATATACGCTGCTGGTGCGGTCTTCATCAATGCTATCCTCCAGGTTACCATGTTTGTATCTGTGCTATCACTTAATCAACGACGTGTGGAAGATCGCAGAGCCGACTGTTTCCCATGCATCCGAATCAAGGGCGCATCTGTACAGCTTGACCAATTAAATAGCAATGGATATACAGGACCCTATGAGAGCCAAGACGAAGGCGGCCTCCAACAATTCATTCGCAAGATATATGCCCCGATGCTCCTTGGCCGGAAAATGAAAGTAGCGATACTGATCATTTTCTTTGGCATTTTTACAGCAGGCGTCTCTCTTATTCCTGAGGTAGCTTTGGGCCTGGACCAGAGAGTTGCGATACCAGACGATTCATACCTCATTCATTATTTCAACGATCTTTATGATTATTTTGAATCGGGCCCACCCGTATACTTCGTTACTCGGGAATTGAATGTCACTGAGCGAGTTCATCAACAACAACTGTGTGCTCGATTTACGTCTTGTGAGCAAGAGTCCCTCACAAACGTACTAGAACAGGAGAGGAAGAGACCTGAGATCTCCTATATTGCATCGGCTTCAGCTAGTTGGATTGATGATTATCTCCGTTGGTTGGACCCAACTCTGAATTGCTGTGTTGAGGGCGATAAAACATGCTTTATGGATCGAGTGCCAGCATGGAATATAACAATGAACGGGATGCCGGAAGGAGATGAGTTTATTTACTACCTCCAAAAATGGATTGCTGCTCCTACGGACGAAAATTGCCCCCTAGGCGGCCAGGCTCCATACAGCGCCGCCCTCGTCATCGATACGGATAGAGACACGATTCCTGCAAGCCACTTCCGCTCTAGCCATACACCTCTCCGAAGTCAAGAAGATTTCATTGCAGCTTATGCTTCTGCTCGCAGAATATGTGATGGGCTGAAAAAGGATCTTGGCATTGATGTCTTCCCCTACAGCGTTTTCTATATATTTTTCGACCAATACTCCACCATCGTTCGCCTGACAGCTACTTTACTTGGCTCTGCTCTAGCTCTCATTCTTGCCATCTCATCTATCCTGTTGGGCTCGGTCCGAACTGGGGCTGTCGTAACCTTGACAGTTATTATGATAGTTGTTGATATCATCGGTACGATGGCCGTATTCAATGTATCCTTGAATGCGGTTAGTCTCGTCAACCTCATCATTTGCGTCGGAATCGGTGTCGAGTTTTGCGCCCACATCGCCAGGGCCTTCATGTTCCCCTCGAGGTCGGTAATGGAGAGGGCAAAACACAAGTTCCGTAGTCGTGACGCTCGTGCGTGGACGGCTCTGGTGAACGTTGGCGGGTCGGTGTTCTCTGGTATTACGATCACCAAACTGGTTGGTGTAAGCGTTCTCGCGTTCACGAAATCGAAGATCTTTGAAATTTATTACTTTAGAATCTGGCTGGCGCTGGTTATATTTGCCGCGACCCATGCCTTGATATTCCTACCTGTTGCGTTAAGTCTTGTGGGCGGCGAGGGATATATTGATCCAGAGACTGATGGTGGTTTAGAAGAGGATCTTGCAAGTAGAAGATACAGGGCCTTGTTACCAGATGACGATGATTCGGAGGACGATTATTAAGTAACCTCTTAGACTGAAATTAGGATAAAGTTTGTAGTATATATATATAAATGTAAGGTATAATATTTCCTGAATTCACAGAGATTTTGCACTGGGCTATGAGTAAGAGTATCATTAAACAGGGATCACAACCTTTTGCGAGATCCTTTCACCATCTTGAATTTCACTTGCTCGCATATCTCTGCCCCTTCCTGATTTCACCTCTTATCTTAGATACCTTAGAATTTAGCAATGCTCTTCTACTCATTTCCGCTCATTTCTTCCACATCTCCTATTCTCTGTATTATCTTCCTGACTTTGCTTTTCTTTTCTTTTTCGGCATGTTCAAGCTGGAGCCTGTGCCAATGAAGCCATGAATGACAATGATCATGACGTATGCCTGGGTAGATAGAGGTGGGTCGACAACAGCCCATGTCATATAAGGCGGAGTCACATAGTGGAATGAGTAACTCACCAGTCACTTCAGCACCTTTTTATTATTTTGCTGAAATCAAGTTTGTGGATTGGGGCTTCAATGAACTTTTCATGGTTATTATATCTGATGCCCCAAAATTAGTATTGTGGTTTGAAGCTGGAGGTTTTCGAAGCCAGAAAGTTTTCAAATGAAGTTCCTCTTCTAATTGATTCTCTCTCATCGTTGCAACGACTGATCCTGTTGTATAAGGTTGAAACGAACATGGCGAGTGTGCTAACTATTGACAAAGACACGCAAAATGTACCTGGGTTAAGCTTAGTTGAGGTTGAAGGATCATTATGGATGTGAAGGCAAATCACCTGTCGTACATTATGTATTTTGGATAAAAAAAATCCCTCTTCTTTCTATTCTGACACTCAAGAGGAAACTGTCTTAAATAACTTGCAGATTTTTGTCTTCAGTAACCGAGTCAGCCCTGTCATATGGAACTCGGGCTCGGGTTCAATGGTGTTGGATCTTCGGATTTCTTGTTGAACAAGTTCATCAAATTCGACACAAGTATGGAATTCTCTGAGGTAGAATAATTTGGCTTCCGCTGTTTCGATTTGAAGCTGTTCAAAGGAATTTGTGGATTCGGCACTCAGCCGGGCTAAGTTGGCTTGAACAGATCCGATAGACATACTGGCGATTCAGACCGGACCGGCCTTGCAACTCGGTAATAGTTGGCTTTTTGGATAATGGGGTATGAGAAGGATATGCGATGCATATTGTGTTAATGATAGTAGAAGAAGAAGAAAATTTGGGAATAGGGGACACTATTATATAGTGACGAGCACCCGGGAAAGTTTGGTCCATTTGTTGAGCTTTGAGATGTAATTCGGACTGCTACCCGAGGATTACATTTACGACTGTTCTACTACTCGTAAATGCATAGCGGCCATCAAGGTTGCTATGAGATTTAGAAGAGATTTACAGGGCCAGAAAAGCAAGTCGTTTACTAAAACGAAATATTCTTTGATAAGATCCCATGGCAGGAAGCTCTTAGCACCGAGATATTTCTCTCTTGATGTAATAGCATCGGAAACATTTTTAATAGAGGTTTATGTACAGTCTGCTTATCGAATCTATTTCTTAGGTTCCTCTTTCTTTTCCTCCGGTTTCGGTGTAGGCAATTTGAAAGTATCTGGAGTTCTGTTGACACCAGGTCCAACTTGCTGTGTAATGTTAGCTCATATATGAATAGTAAGGTATGAAGTTACATACCTCCCAAGCTGCTGTTCCACCCTCAAAGTTGCGGAATGCTTGTGTTAACTCTAATGGCTCCACAACAATGCGCTTCTTTTCTTCATCATAACGAATTTCCGTGTAGCCCGTCAGAGGGAAGTCTTTCCTTAATGGATGTCCGTCAAAACCATAGTCGGTCATGATTCGTCGCAGATCTGGGTGGCCAATGAAGAAGACACCAAAAAGGTCATAGACTTCTCTCTCATACCAGTTTGCTCCATCATACAAGCTTGTGATACTAGGAACCGGGGAGGCCTCATCCGCGTATGTTTTAACTCGGATTCTCGAATTGTGGCGGACACTCAATAAATTATAGACCACCTCGAATCGCTGATCCCTAGTCGGAAAGTCAACGGCGGTGATGTCGGAAACTTGTGTGAATTCGGCCGAAGTATTGTCTACAGCATATTAGCTTCCAGGAGGTCAATTAACATGCTAGAATACATGAAAAGCTTACATTTCAAGAAGGAAAATACGGGTATCACGCCAGAAGGGGAGATGTAGATGACCAGCTCATCCTTCCACACTGAGAACTGTTGGATGTACTTTGGAAGACAGCCCATTAGCCACGCTCCATACCGATGCATATCGTCAGCCTTTGCCGCATACTTGTCGGCAGGATTTACTGGCGGTGCTCGTAGTCCCCCAGGAGTATCCGGGTTCCTCTGAGCAAGTCGCATGTTGGGAGTGTCTGGAGAGACTACGATTTGAGCACATCTTGAGGATGTGAAAGCCCGAATGCCTGCATCGTTGCGGTGGTATTGGGATGCTCTGTTGGACCGAAGAGCTGAGGCCAAGGCCCGACGGTTGGACACCCTCATTGCCATCATTGAGGGTTAGTTGCTGCGTTGCCAATTGCAATGACAAGATGTTCCTCTTGCAATCTTGAGTTGACTTGAAGCTAGGTCATTTCAAAATTCGCTACCTGATTGGCTAGTGTAATTTGTGATCAAAGCCATAAAACTAGTCCAAATGAAGAAAAGCGCGGAACTGTCTTCGCCCGTTCTTCTTCGCCCCATCCAGACATCGAGCATCCTTTCACTTCAACACCCTTTTCCTCTAGTCACGCATCCATACGCAGCTTCTCATACCTCCTTAATACCCCTTACGATAGGTGATATCGAGTATTGACATCTACTCGAGTTATTCTATAATAACGCGCTGGCAAAGGGTCCCCACGCGTTTGCTACCGTTGTTCTTTTGCCACGAAGCATCACATCCCAAAGTCACCTTCAGCTCATCACAGGCCTCCCAAAATGGCCCCTCAAGATGGGTTTATTGACGATGATGAAGATACATGGTATGTATATCTTGTCCTTCAGCTCCATACATCTCTGCCGAGCTGCCGAGCGACCTGCTAACAGCGTTTAAACAGTCCCCTTTGCGTCGAGGAGTTTGACCTTTCTGACAAGAACTTCCGGCCATGTCCCTGTGGCTACCAGGTAAGATTATTTACTCTGCAAGCCATTGTATTTATCCCTAGAACTTGTCCTGATCATATGTATCGCAGGTCTGTCAGTTTTGCTTTAACAACATAAAAAATAATATGAATGGCCTATGTCCTGCTTGTAGAAGACCATACGACGAAAAGACGATAGAGTGGAAGGTCGTTACGCAAGAAGAGTACGATTAGAGAGCCCTATATCCATGATAATAAAAGCTAACAGACATCGGTAGAATTGCACAATTCAAGGCCAACATACAAAAGAACGCCAAAAAGAAACAAGAGCAACGGCAAAAAGAGGCACAGAAACGGGAGGTCGAGAGTCTCAATCGCAAACACCTCTCCGGTCTTCGAGTTGTTCAAAAGAATCTTGTTTATGTTGTTGGTCTTAGTCCTGGCATACCCGAAGCAGAAATTATTTCAACGTTAAGGGGAGACAAATATTTCGGCCAGTATGGAAAGATCATTAAAATTGTTGTAAGCAGCAAGAAACAAACCGACTCGGGGCCAAACGGTGCTTCTCTTGGAGTTTACGTCACCTTTGCTCGAAAAGAAGATGCTGCAAGATGTATAGCTGCAGTGAATGGATCACAAAACGGTGACAGAGTATTACGAGCACAACTTGGAACAACCAAATACTGCTCGGCATACCTACGAAATGAACCATGCACGAACAAACAATGTATGTTTTTACACGAACCTGGCGATAACGACGACAGCTATTCAAGACAAGACTTGTCTTCTATCAATAGCGTCAACACCCAAAGGCCTCTCCCATCAATGTCATCCTCCGCATCATCGTCGTCTCGTCAAGCTCAGGCACCTATACAACAAATCCAGCCTGTGGCCGCCGCAACACAACCCATGGCCCGAGAGGGCAGTAAAGACGGGTCGGATAGTGGTGATGGCTCTGCTCTCCCTTCTTCTGCCAGCTGGGCAAATAGAGGAACACAGCAGAGAAGCAGAAGAGGCAGTCATGCTACAAGTGGTGCTGCTTCTAGTCCTGCCATCTCACAGGCCGTACCGTCGACAGCGGAAGCTGTAGAAGAGCCCATAAGGCCCTCTGTAGAGCAGATACCTGAAGATACGAATACCGCAGAGGAATCAGATACTTCGCCATCTGATGAACCGTTACGACCAGAACGAGATCCAGTGCTCTTGGAACTTTTGAAAGCCATTAATTCTCCGAACCTGTCCTTTTCTAGGCAACCTACCACACCCGAGAGCTCCCAATCCAATTCTTCATTTCCACCACTCTTTGACGATCGGGGTGGAGAAAAGCGGAGAGCTCTTCGGGAACAGCAAGAGGAAGCTCGACTACATCTCGAACAGGAATCACAAGTAGATCTAAGATCGGTGACGGAACCTGAAGAGGAGGAGCCTGAAAGTGGAAGTTTACAGCTCGGCGGCGAACCTGAAGATCGAGATCACGGTCGAGAAGGAAATATCTCTCAAGGCCTTCGACGCCCCAGCATGCCTCCTCCAATCCAGCGAGCCTCCAATGGTGGCCCATTTGGGCCAAGCCTTTCGCAAGCATTTCCTCAGAATATTAGTAATCTAAGTTCGATCAATGGCCGAACTTTGACGCCGATGCAGCAGCAACAATTGCTTCTCATGAAATCTTCCCAACCTCAATCAGGGTTCATGGACCAGTTCCCACCTGGAATAGGAAATCAATTAGGGCAGAGCTCGACGTTATTTCAACAGCAAGGCCACAACAGACAGTCGTCGCGTTATAGCTTTGCAAACGAGAGCGCATCGAATTCAGGATCCGTGAAGCCGTCGGCAAACCCAAAGTTAATGGCTCAACAATCCTCCATGATGCCTTCTGGAAGCCACGCTCAGCTTGGAAACCAATTTTATGGCTCTTCGATGCCTGGTCCTCCACCTGGATTAAAATCTTCTGGCACACCTCCCAACGGCGATAGAATGTTCGGCCAGGGACACTCATTCGGCGGTGCCATGGGTGGTGGTTCGGTATTTGGGGCTAAAGATAATAATAGTGAGATGTTGAGGGATATGCTCAGAAGCCGTGGAGCTACAGGTGGCGTTCAATCACATGACACAGGAAAGCGTGAGTACTTATTTCCTTCTTTTCTTCAGCAGTATCCATCTGCCTCCTCCACTCCGGCTCCTGCTTCAGGCCTCCTGGCATCGCTCTATGGTCCTCAGACTGGAGCATTCCATGACTTCGGTCAAAAGCAGAAGAAGAAGGGAAAGAAGCACAGACATGCTAACACTTCCTCCTCTGGGGGAGGTGGCTTAGTCGATCTTGCGGACCCGAGTATCTTGCAAGCGAGAATGCAGCACCAGCAACAGAGCAATGCCGGAGTCGGACAGGGGCTGTTTGGCGGACAGGCTCAAGGTGGGTACAATCCGAGCATGATGTATGGCGCGGGATTTGCTAGGTGGTAGAGACTGTAGGATCTCGGTGGGCGTTGTCGGTATAACTTTTTTGTAAATATTGGTTCTTTCATTGGGGGCGGCGTTAGCAAAGTCCCTTTTAAGGGCATTGCATTCTACTTGGCAGCATATTTGTTTTAGCGAGCATAGCATAGCTCCAAGATGGATGCTTCGGATTGCTCTGGCGTCATTTGTGATTGGAAAATGAGGGATCTCATTCAAGGAATTTGCTTTTACTTTCGTTCGTATTCTTTTGAAGGCAACCAATGCTTTTGCGGCCGAGCAAGGCTGAGTTCGCGGCGGAAGTCCATCATCGTCTTCGTCTTGGCCACTTTTCATGTACGTTAAAACCCCCGACCCCATGCCCATCTGGCTGGTCGAATATAACATTCTCACATATTATATGCTTCAGTAGTCTACCTTTTGTTCGAAGACGATGGTGGACTCGTGACGTGACGTATTACAGTCGAGCCTGCGGAGCCTCAGCGAATGCCCAAGTCGATTTCTTCGCGCTTCTATTATTACATTTAGTAGCAGAGTGGTGGATGCTAACTACTATTTTGAAGCAGATCAAGGACTCACGTCTCTTGACGAGGCAGTCGACCGCCTTGTCGCTGATAGCACCGTTGATGAATTTCTGCATCAAAGTATAGAGGGCTTTGATCGTATATCTAGGTCTTCGACTCCTCTGATACCTCCTGGCTTCGGGCCTCCTCATGCTCATCCTTTGCCCGCTATGCGAGAAGACTTAGTATCAAAACCATCACGCATCGTCCCTACCTCGGCTCCTTTCACCCCATCCAGAACCTCCGCGTTCATTCCTCGAGCTGCGACACCTCTATCTACTGTATCAATACCTTCAACGCCCACTCGAGATACGCAGTTTTCGACTCTAGTAACATCGACATCACAGGCAAAGCAAGATATCAAATTGCTGGCAACAAATACGGGCCTCTCAAAGATTATCACATCACAGTCTTCCCAAGTCCCCTTACAGTCCGAGGATTTTCCCGCCTTAGAGAGCGGTAAAGCGAAGAACCCTTCAGCAGCTCCGCCAGTGAAGACAGCTGGTGTGACAAAACCCATTGCACTACCTCAAGCGAATAAAAAGCAGTCTCCTTCACTGTCAAATATATCACAGGTTATTTCGCCTGCTGTAAGATCCATTGAAAAACGCTCAACACCGGGTCTCAACATCTCGGTACCTGCCAAGTCTAAGGCACCTGGCGCCCCTGAGACGTCAATTAATCCAGTTGCGGCACCATCTTCATTCCCTCCACTTCCTGCTAGTACACCAGGTGCAAATGTTCAATCTCCAGTGGTACGAAATGCTCCAAAGATGTTACGACTCACATCGACGTCGAAAGTGGAGACCCCCTCTGCTGGCAGTGTAACACCATCTTCCGTCATCTCTATGTTTCCGTCTAACTTCCTGTCATCACGACAACCGAGTATCGCTTCTATCACCAAAGTAGACCGACCTGGAACACCTACCAGCGAAATTGTATCAGACAATGCTTCAATCACATCTGCTTCAATGTCTAGGGCAAATTCTCCTCCTCCAATGAAAGTGGGTTCCGCACCTCTCAGGTCGACCACAAAGAGCATGCAGAAAAAGCAACGTCGTGAAGCTCAGAAGGAGAAAATAAAGACCGAATTGGAAACTCCCAAGATTGAACCAGAAGTTGAAATAGCCCCTATTATGGGAAGAAAAAAGAAACAAAAGAAGGATCGCATCGTAAGTAATGCCACAGGAGCATCTACGCCTACAGCCAGCAGGCCGCCGTCGCCAATTCCTGCAGAAGTTGTAGTTGAAGAGAAGATGCTTGAGCCAGAGGTGATCAAGGAGGAAGTTCAAGCTCTGTCAAATCCAGATTCGGCTGAACAGGATATTGATAAATATTCCCGTAAAGTATCCGAGCCAAAAGTCAAAGCCAAAGCCAAAACACAACCTGTATCACCAGAAACCACTCCTACTGCTGCAGAAGTTGCTGAAGAACCTGTTGAGAAGCAGGTTCCAACTCCAGCGACGATCTTGCAAGACTTCGTCTCTAAGGGTTTAATCAAGGATGCGGACAACCTCTTATTGGTAAAAAATCCCAATTTCAGCCACCGGAACCAGGAAGCACCAGTCGACATGCAGAACCTCAATCAAAAGTTGACAATTACTCCGGAAGACAGAGCTACCCTGCTCTCAGGCCAACCCGTTCATAAAGCAACAAATGGCCCAAATAGAATCATGTTGACACCGAATGGGGATTGTGTTCGAAATCTCAATCCCGAGGAAGAACAACGGTATCTTGAGTTGCAGTCTCTGATTGCACAAGAATCTGGGCCATCAGCATTCTTCTCAGCTAAACATTATGCAAATAGTGGCTTCACGTTAATTGGAGGGCGTGCTGTCCCGAATGGTCCGCCGTCATTCTTCCCAATGTCAAATAGTTCTACGAATCCGATGGACCCAGTTAGTAAGATTCAACGTGATGAGGCACTCAGCTATATCAATCAATACGTGCTGCCTTCGCTTTCAACAAATTCTCAACTCGAAAAGGCGTTGAATGTGAATGCACTCGATACGGAGATCTTGCGCTCTGGTGACCCTTCAGCGTGGGCTTCGTGGGGAACCGACCCTGCTATTCCCCAGTCTGAGGGTATTGAAGGCGCCTATGGATCAGCAAATCGAGAAGGCATGCTTGAGAGTATGACGGCACATTTTACTGTCAGTGGAGATATGAACCGAGGCCAGCCTCTGGGTAATGTCACGCTGTTGAATCTACCTGACGCTGAGACTGCAATGCAGATGGCGAGGAAAGAGGCGGAGGGTTTGGAGAAGAGGTTGAATGCACTAATTAAGAAGAATAGGCGATTATTACTTGGATCTGGGCATTGACTATGGATGATTTGGACATGTGTAGCCCGTCTCGTAGGTTTGATGGAGTTAGCCCTTACTATAATGCTCTTGATGGCTGTACACGTATTGAGCTGGTGTATCTTTGTACTTGTATTAATTGTAATAAGATTGAAGGGGGTTGTGGGGGTTAGCATCCGGTTGTATAAGCACAGATAAGCATCGGCTGGTTGGTTAGGGGTTGACCGTTGACGAGAATGTCCAAGTCAGCTAGCAATAGCCAGCATAATAAGGCATCCTGTCCAAATCGCAGGAAATAACAAGCCAAATGACAAATTTATAATACTATTTATTTATTATTTCCTCTATGGTCGATTCAAAGGAAAATTATTAATGCCCGTCGATGCTAATATGTATATACGTTTTAATAATTCTACACAGCAATTCCACGCCGACTCCAGCCGTCTCGACCCTTCCAAGCCCAAACCCAGAGCAAACAGCCAATCCAAACTGAAATTGCCATAGCCCAGAAGGTGGTAGAGTAGCATTGCTTTCCATAGCATAGTACATCTTCAGTCTTGTCAAGGTCGACTGGCATCCGATCTGCAGCCCATTGATATACTTTCGAGTAGATAACTCCCCAAACGGTAGCACCAAAAGCCGGAACCATTGCTACAATGCCCCAATTCGTGCCAAAATTCTCAACACCCCAGATGACACTGATTATGAGGGGAGTCAAACTAAATAATGCACCGTATCCTGAGCCGATCAATGTAGAAACAATCCAGAATCGCTCCGCATGGTTCTGAATCACTCCTGCGGCCAACAAAACCTGTCCTAGAGACAGCAGTAATGCGGACACCAGTAAGAAAGTCAATCTTGAAATGGAAAATGACCCATTCCGTGGTGGTAGGGACGCGAGTGAGTTGCTGGCCGACTGGTAATGATGGCTGGCGGAGACGGGGGCTAAGAGGTCGGTCAAAGTTCCGAATACTATGCGAGCTATAGTTGAGACGACGGCAACTATGGACACATGGGTCGCAGCTGTTGTAGGAATGACGGTAGGGTCAGCATTTGGAGGATATAAAGTTCCAATAATAGTGCCGAGATTAGTTATAAATGCCTCTCCGGGACCTGTTATATGGTCAGATAAATGTCTGTGGGTCATTCTCAGAAGGGGAAATACCTGATACAAAGAAGAAGCCCGCTGCGAGAAACCACATAGTATGATCCTGGAGAAATCTACGAGTCTCCTCATTCAGCAGCCAGGTCTTTTTGCGAGCCTCTTCCTCTTCCAAGGCTTTTGCACCCTCTACCTGCTGGGCCTCTGTTTCCTCTTCGTCGACGCCATTTGCAAATGAACCGTATCCTCCGTTGCTGCTTCTTCTTCTAAAAAATTCGCTATCCTCCAACAAGCCGCTTCTTTCCAGCTCTTCAACGGCTTCGTCAATAAGTTCTTCCTCGTCAACTATCTTTAATAAAAACGTGCCTATCAATCCCACCGCCAGCAGTGTGAATGCCAGGAATAAGAAAAATTTGAAGACATCCACATCGCCTCTTTTTCCCCCGGGTAAGCGTTCATATAGGACCCTACTCGCTAGCTGACTCTGCCACATGCCACTCAAACCAAAGGCGGCAATTGGGCTTGCCATTGCTAAACCTCTATGCTTTCCCCGCCCAAAATTCTTCGCACATGTGGTGACAGCACTGAGATACATCAACGTAGTTGCTATTCCGATAATCACAAATGCAGTAACCATGACCGATAAGGGCCAGCCCCTCTCGTGTATATAGCCATAGACGTCTTTGGCCCCACTTCTATATGTTAATGCCGCAAGAAGATATCCAAGCCCAAACAAGATCGCAGAAACAAATGACAGTGGTGCCGGCCCATGGCGATCGCACAGGTATCCAAAGAATGATACGGGTAGATAAAGTGCTAGCTCTGCGCCGATGATGACGGTGTTGACTTGTAGCTGTGTGTAGCGCAATCGCTCTTGGAATAGATGTCCGTAGAGAGAAAAGCCCGTTATCGAACCGGCGCAGAGGCAGGAAAGAATGGCAGACGCAAAGGAGACATATCGAGTCACCTCGCGCCTTTGCCTCTCTGTCTTGCGGGTGAGTGAAAGAGAGTCGGTAGATGGAGAGGATGGGAGGGAGGATGTTTCGTGGTCTTCGGCGAGGAGGGGGGTGTGAGATGTAGCCATTTTATCGGCCAGAGCGAGGGGAACCCGTTTCCTGGAACGGCCTTTTTCAAGGTTATCGTGACATCAATTCACAACGATGTATGGCAAGACAGGTACGCTCTTCAATAGAGATGAGTCAAGCCCGAGAGGAGGCTGGGATCTCGCTAGGCTGATCTTCAGGCTTACTGTAGAAGGCTACCGCTGCGGTCCGCTCGGGTAGGCATAAGCGATGGTATCACCGCGGACAGCTCAAAGGCGAATAAAATTAGAGCCAAAGTCTTTTTGTATGTGAACTGATGGAAATATCTTATAAGATCCTCTTCAGGAGTTTCAAATTTTTCAAAAGATATTATTTCTGAACTCATCTCATACTCATTTTATGTTACGTTCTAGGTGTCAGGTACGATCGCTTATGTGGCTGTCGTAAGAAAACTTGGTAAGATCACGTCGGTATTGCATCTTTTCAAAAGCAGCTGACTGGATAGCGATCCCGCAATACCACACGTGCTGGACAGAGCCGGAGGTAGGTACCCTAAAATATCTTGCAGCTAAATTGATTCTCCTGCTGAAATAACTCTCCAGCCTAAAATGAAAATAGTTGGGATTAACCTAGACACTACCAATTCTTTGTAAATGCTTATAATAAGTCTCGAGCAACTTTTGTTGTAACTCACTTATATAAAGGAATATACCTCTCTGCTTTCTATTTAAAAGGCGAGCGTAGGGTTTTGTCAGAAGAGAGACGGATATTCAATAACAAAACAGGGCTCTAACCAACGTATACACAATTCTGTCCTATATACAACTCTTCTCTGAGAAACTGAAAAGATCCCTTCGCGAGTCTCTGTATAGAGAGTTGAAGGGGAAGTTAGGGGCGGATTAAGCGAACTCCCTCATCTGACGAAAATGAAGCTCCAGTAACTCCAATTCTCATTACCTCCTATATATTTACCAACTATTTAGGAAATTATAATTTGGGTTTCTCTCTATGCCGTAAATATTCTTGGGCAAAGCAAAAGAATTATATCGATATATTATATTAAAAATCGTTAGAATGTTCTAGGTAGGGCTTACCTGATTTTGGGGGAGTTCTTTGTTGTCAGTACTTACCTCCATTATCCAGTCACAATGCCAGATAGATACTAGGATCAACTAATATCAGCAACAATTATCATAGTAGCTTTATATTTAGAATACTCACCTAGGAGTCTCAATGAACACATATTGTGAGAATAAGAGGTGAAGGATCGATCCGTTTCAGGAAGAGAGCAAGGGTATGCAACCAGCGCAAACTGAAGTTGCTAGTACGGTAGTGTGGGAGGACCAAAGACGCCTTGGACAAACAATAAACGAAAACATCCACCTCCCTACTCTCAACTCTCTTTCTGTCCCCTACCCTACACCATCGTCGATGCAAATTACCATATCTGAGAGTGTTGCCATCCCATTAGCATGAGCATGCTTGGTCCATACATCCCGTAAGTACCCAGAATAAAAATAATGTTTTGAGTGCAGCTGCAAGTCATGCTCTCCAGGGTAACTGCCTTGTATGGTATAGATGCGTGAAAGAAATAAGAACAGTTTCACAAATCAAAGACTTGCCCAATTCTCAAATCACTGCTAATTGCTTCATGCAGATACTGCCATAGATGATTTTCTCATCACCTTGGCGCTCTAGGGCGGGCTTGGCCTGAATAATCCCTGGGCGCTCTGAAGAACAAGCTCCAAGTCCACAGCTTGTCAACTTGAGTCCACTCCCAGATCCTGTTAAACTAGTTGGACAAAATCTCGGCAAATATCTGGGCTCTTAGGAGAAAGTGAATCACTATGCCTCCTCTGACGCAGGAGCAACGCCACGTGGGCCAGATACTCCCTGTTCGCTCTCCAGCGGAATCTACCCACCGAGAAATGAACTTAGATTCCATTGGAACAGGTCGGCCTTCTCAATCGTTTCTTGATATTCCAGAGAGTTCTTCATCACAATACACCCATACTGGCATATCCAGGCGATCTTTCGATCCCCTACCAGATGGTACTTCGACAACCCGCTTCTTAGGAGAAAGCAAAGATCGAGGACCTATTACCTCTCAAAGTTTGATTGCAAGTTCAGATCTGTCTCCGCAAGACTTTCGACAAGCATACAATTTCCAATCCAGGATTCAAAACCCGTCGAGACTATCTTTTCCAACAAATGTCCAAGGCCAAGGCAATCCTCATCTCAAAGATCAACGGCCACCTAAACCAGCATCTCAAGTTCCCAAGGATAGTTCCTTCGAGTTTCGGCGGTCTCCCAATCCATCACCACGCACACCAGCCGGTATCTTTACACGCACACTTAGCCAAACAGACCAAACCGAAGAAAGTGTCTCTTCTCCGACAGCATCATATGTCCCAGCATCTCACATGTTCCCACATCTACGAGAAATACCATCATTAACATCTGGGTTAGTCCATCACCCTATTATTCTCACACTTAATCGTTCATATACTCATCAAAGTCGAAGCATACCGAAGGTTCGAAATCCGTCAGTTTCAACTGTTATAAATTCTGGTACCTTTAAGGAATTTCCTGGGCACCCCTCTCTAGTTGATCAAAACTCGGACCAAAAAGATGCTCGCCCGATTGAATTAGGTTCATCAACCAAAGGCTCGCATCCCCCCACTCGACTTGGTAGGCAACTCCAAGGTGGTGTTGTCTTATCCGTGGAGGTCCCTCTATTCACTCCCCCCAAAACTAGACCGTCTTCCAAGAACTTAAACCCAAAACGTGGCCGGCCAGTCACCACTCGTAAAGCTAAGACTGCCGCAAACATGGCATCGACAGAAATGATTCTAAAGAGGCGAGGTAGAACTGCCAAAGTACATGGCCAGCGTGAAATCACTCCGCCTGAGCCAATATACTTTCCCTTTTTGTGCGAGTGGCGTGGATGCCCCGCTGAGTTGCAGAACCTGGGTACCTTGAGGTTACATGTGCTCAATATTCATGGCCTGAAACCTCATTCTTCTGGCATCTACTCTTGTCAATGGGGGGACTGTGCCATGAAGAAGGGATCGCTAGGTGTAATATCCAGTGAGGAGGAACCAACCAATTTTAAGTCTCAAACCGAATGGCAAGATCATATCCACACGATGCATCTAATCCCAGTCGCTTGGCATATGGGTGACGGACCAAAGGGAACTTCTCTAGGTAAGTTTCTTCAAGATAAACCGAGTTCTTGCTTACTAGCTACATAGAAATCAAAGACAGATTGAATATTGAAGTCAGCAGCCCTTGGCTCTTCGACGCGCAGGGCCATCAGGTCACACCCTATGCTGGTGATCTACCTATTGAGAATGGTAGTGTGAAAAAGAATAACAGAAAGAGATTTATTCAAAGGTTAGAAGGGGATCATCGTGTCTGGGAGCGTATTGGCCGCCCTAAGGAGAAAATGGTGCGGAATTCGGCATATAATAATGACGGCGATGATGAACATGACGAACATAACGATATGGAAACGGATGATATATGAAGAGGAGGTAGAATTCTCATATTAGATCTCATCACATCTGTACGGCGTTTGGACCCTGGCTATGGTACGGCATGGAGCAATAAATAGGCGGCAGACTCTTTCAAAAGCATTTTGATATCTACATGGGGTTATGTCCCAACGTTCAGCAACGACGCATCTAATAAAACCACAACAGTTATGAAACCTACCAGTTCTTGAAGCTGGATTGATAAAGATGAGGAGGGAGGGGAGGGGAGGGAGGCTCATCTTTAAAAAGAGAAGCTGCAGCAGTTGAGTCAGTCCGCCTATCAGGACTCACTTTCCAATAGTAGGCCCGCTTAGACTTCCAGGGGCATATTCATGATCGTCTTGTTCGCCGCCGGTGAAGATTCCAGGAGAAGAGTTAATTTCAAATATCGACTATGACTTAAGTCTTAGCTTTGAAAATTGCAACGAAAGACGACCCCTTGGACTCTCTTGGGATTGTGGAGGTAAATATTCTCTAGCCGGTGTAGGGCTTACTTCCTCGGTGGCTACACCCTATTGGAACATAAAAGATAAAATGGTCATTTACTAGAATAGAACACTTTTTCAGATTATTACTGAAATAGAACACGTTGGGGAAAAAAAATCCACCTAGAGTCATATGATCCACCACTATACCCCAAAAATTAATTGCCTTAGATTGTTAATCATTGCTACGCTGTCACCTATTAATATAAGCCCTATTGATTTTAAGAATCGACACTAAACTGTCCCCGCGGGGCCCCGGAGGGCCCCGGAGGGCAGGAAAGACAATTAAGAAAGTAGTGGAAATAGATGAGTTAGAGCTTTTAAGTGTACTTTATTTAGGAAAGTATTGAGGGAGAGGTTAAGCAACATAGAATAGAATAAGAATTAAAATTAGAAATTTCCTGTACAGTATAGTACAATGATAATTATAAATGTCCTATAAGTTATAGTATAATACAATAATAATGAGAAATGTCCTGTAAAGTATAGTACAATCATAATTAGAATAGAGTTATTTAGTATATTAAGGACTTGATAATTACTATAAAGAATAGTAAATATACAGAACTATTTCTTAAAACCTTTTCTAAGGAACGTGTTCTATTTCAGTAATAATCTGAAAAAGTATTCTATTCTGGTAAGATTTTAAGAAAAGTGTTGTATTCTAGTAAATAACCGAAGATAAAATTACCTCAGATATTTCAACATCTCATTATCCATAAGAGTTCAAGTGATATATTTAAACTCTCGAATGCACATCACTATAGATATTATCCTAACTTGATAGAAGAGGGAGCCAACAAGTCTACCCGAAGCAGACGAATACTCTCCCTCGGGTTAATGATGTAGCCCTCACCTCAGCCCTCGAGAAGCGGTTGGAATTCGATTACTGCTTATTTACTGTGCCCTGATTAGTTTGAGGTGCGTGGCCCTTCAATAGTTAAAAAAGACAAAAGAGATGAAATTCCATATTCAAGGGTAATGGGGACAAAATCTTGGTCCACAATTTCACAACGTCTAGGCCTACCTGCGCTGAGTTAAAGTTTGGCGGGCACTGTGGGTCTAATAGTGCAGGGACAGTGCTATTGTGCGAGTAGTGGAGAAGTTAGCTCATCGTTTCGGACCGATCTGCCGCCAGGAACAGGACACAGGACAGGTCCAGATTTAAAAATGTTCATATCCAGTCATGCAGATGCAGATGCAGAGCAGTGGAGATGATCCAAGTGGCAGGGAGCAGAAGCTTTCGAGAGCGTGCGCCGTGAACTTATAGAATCTCTTTTCTCGAAGAGTCAGAGTTGCCTACTTCGTCGACCCTACTTGGGATTTATATGCCACCACACGACAGTTGTAAAGTAACTGAGCTGCTATCCAACCTACTAACTTCTTTGGCTTGTGGATCTTCCAAACTTTCGATAATCATGCATCACCTACCTACATTCTTTCTTCCTTTCTACCTATCAAAACGGTATTTGTTAGAGGATCGATTGCGTGAGGTTATGGACGACACGTCATAGCTTACATGCTCTTCTAGATTTCTCTGGATTTCTCGAGAACTCGTCAAGAGATTAAGATGGTCGGATCAGCCTGAAGCACTTGTGCATCTGTGCACCGTGTACGAGTAAGTCACTGGTGCTGAGTCGCTAGTTCCACGAAACAGGTCTCGCGTACGCCGAGAGTGGAGACTCTAACATCAAAACTATCTCCCTCTTAGTCTACTACACCACACTACGCATACAAACTTTGAACTTTGAACTAGATTCTGGACTTCAAACTCGATGTCAACGAGACCTATGGCTTCCAACGCCGTTGCCTCCTTAGCTCCATGGGGTGGTGACACTCTTCCTAACTTCGAAATCCGGCCTTTCTAGCCTCAGGGGTCCTCCGTTTCTTCTCTTCCTTTGTCCCGCTTTACACTAACAGCGTCTTCTTTCTTAAATCTTCGTGTCTAGATCCAGCAGAAGATACCGAAAGGAAGGTAGTGGCCCTTGGTCTATACTCCTAAGGTACGGTACGGCCGTGCCTCACGCCGTAATGGTCGAAGGTTATTTCCTACATCTTAACTTATAAGCGTCCTCGCCACCTGCCCTGACTTTTTCTCATGACTTGTCTCCTTTTCTCCTCCCTTTTATAAATTTCTCTCTACCATCCCTAATTTCTTCCGTACTTTGTTTTGATTTACTGGTGAGATGGCGGCTGCTTCAATCCTTCAGGCAGCTAGCGCCTTATTTTATCTAGGCTCTACTTTGCCTGCTCCTACTTGTCTCGAGACACCTGTATTAGCCAAGCGGGATGCAGTGAACCCTACAACTCTCCCAGGGAAATGGTCCTACCAAGGATGCTACGCGGATGGCGGAAATCCTCGCACGTTGGGGGCATCCTCATACGTAAACACTACCAGCATGACCAACACGATGTGTATCGATTACTGTGATAGCTTGGGATACTACTTTGCTGGAACAGAGTATTCCCAAGAATGCTGTAAGTAGAGCTCCAAGGCCACAAAAAGTCTGAAAGTAATCGAAGAGATATAGGGTGCTCGGATACTATCCTCAGCTCAGCAACTGTTGCTTCCATGAGTGACTGTTCGATGTCTTGTAAAGGAAACTCAAGCGAGATTTGCGGTGGTCCAAGTAGAATTTCGATTTCCTGGAATGGAAAAAATCCACCGGCAGGTCCCTCGACGAACCCTGGAGTGTTTGAGTATGGCTATTATGGTTGCTACGCGTATGTGACACATCTACCTGTATAGCTGCAAAATGCAGTGTAAAATTGACAAACAAGCAGAGAAGGTACTAGTGGCCGTGCTCTCACAACATTTACTACCGTCGTGGGAGGGTCGGGTGCAATGTCAGCTGCTTCGTGTATCCAGGCATGCAATAGCACTGGATTCTCTATGGCAGGTGTCGAGTATGCCGATGAGTGTTGTAAGTCTATTAGTAACTATGCAACACAAAATTTTCTGATTCAAATCTCAGACTGCGGTAATTCTCTACAGAACGGCGCAGTAATAGCACCCGAGGGCCTCTCTGGTTGCAACATGCTCTGTTCAGGAAACTCTTCAGAGTATTGTGGTGCAGGCGATAGATTGGACGTTTATCAGTTCGGCTATGTAGGAAGACCCTCATCAACTGTGGCGTCCTCGATGACAAGTACTCAATTCTCGTCCACATCCTCTGGATCAATGGCCACGTCTACTTCCAATAACTTATCTAGCGTATCCAACTTATACGGCTCATCTGGTTCATCAAGCTCGGTCAAATCCACTGCATCAGGATCTTCCAACTCAGCCACTTCAGTCACGCCTACTTCGTCGAGCTCATCCAATTCAACTGGTTTATCTAGTTCTTCAAGCTCTGCTAAACCCACTTTTAATGCATTTGGCTCATCTAACTCCTCTACCTCATCCAACTTATCTGGCTCGTCCAGCTCTTCTGATTTATCTAGTCCAGCAAGTTTATATAACTTGTCAAGCTCGTCCAGCTCGCTCAAATCCACTTCATCAAGCTCGTCTAAACCTATTTCTTCGGGCTCATCAAGCCTTTCAAGCTCTTCTAATCCCTCCAATTCTTCCATATCATCCGGCACATCTAATTTTGCTATCACTACTTCGTCTGGTCCAATTAGTTCATCTGTCTCATCCAGCTCTTCTAGTTCATTCAGATATGCAGCAACCAACTCGACAGCTACAGTATCAATAGTTAGCAGTACCTCTTCGAGTCCATCATCTTCCCCAACTTTAGGGCTCACGCAAACAGTCGGCGCATATACTTTCCAGGGTTGCTATACCGAAGGAAATGGCATCAGAGCACTTTCAGATGCAGTTTTTTACAATTATACTGCTATGACTTTAGATATGTGTGCGGTCAGCTGTAGCGGATATAACTACTGGGGCGTTGAATATGGCGGAGAATGTTTGTGACCTTTCCCATTGACCGTTACAAAAGACTAACAAATCGGACAGGCTACTGTGGCAATACACGCGATCCGACTTCTACATTAGCCAGTAGCCAGTCTGATTGTAACTTCATCTGCCCTGGCAATTCTATCCAATATTGTGGCGCGGGAAATAGACTAGAAATGTATATGCTGACTTCACTCGTCTCAACTTCATCTTCAGCAAAATCTGCCTCCAATTATACAGCCTCCCTTACAAGCTCTTCTCGCTCAGTCTCCAGCGTAGCTTTCAGCACTACATCATCAAAAGTTCTAGTTGCAACAAGTATTCCGGCTGGATGGAATTACGATGGCTGCTACAGCGAAGGTATTAATGGCCGGGCTCTCCAATACCAACAACCTGACAGCCAAAGCAACTCGGTAGAAAGTTGTATCAGTACATGCGTTGGACTCGGCTATACCGTTGCTGGTATGGAGTATAGTGTTCAGTGCTTCTGTGATAATTTTGTGTACAATGGAGGAGCCCCTACTGCTGCATCTAATTGTAATATGGCTTGTCCTGGAAACAAGAACGAGATTTGTGGCAATGGAAACTATCTCAGTCTCTATAATATCGGCACGTTAACAGTTTACCAGCCTCCAACTGCTCAGAAGTCTAACCTCCCTGGAAGTTGGACATATCAAGGTTGCTACACAGACAATGTGAACCAAACGAGGGCCTTGTTCTGGCAAATCATTATGCCTAACAATAACACTGCAACAAACTGCCTCAGTCTTTGCCAAGAATACGGATATATGGCTGCGGGTGTGGAGTATGGTGAAGAATGCTACTGTGGTGACGCTTCCGCATTAGCTGCTACTGGTTCAACACAGTCACCAGAGACGGATTGCCAAATCCCTTGCTCAGGTAACTCAACTTATTATTGTGGTGGGAATAACAGACTCTCATATTACACCTGGACTGGAACGCCATTATACGTCTGGAATACCCCCACTGGAAATGCAGCAGGCTCATACGAGTTCCTCATTGGTGGTGTTGTCGTTCCCCTTATCACCACTACTGGGATCAACAACAAGGTCGTCTTCATGGAGAAATCAGGTACTGGCGCACCAAATACAACCGGTACTTATGAGCTTGACCTAGCCTTTTTGGACGACTTCTCTAAGGCATGGAGGCCATTGCATGTCAAATCTGACATTTTTTGCTCTGCTGGAATCACTTTGCCTGATAAAGCTGGAAGACAACTCAATATCGGTGGGTGGTCTGGTGCGTCGACATACGGAGTCAGGATCTACTGGCCTGATGGCTCCCCTGGAGTTTGGGGGACGAACGACTGGCAAGAGAATGTAGATGAAGTGAGTTTGTTAGCTGGCCGTTGGTACCCATCTGCGATGGTCATGGCCAATGGCTCTGTTCTCATTCTAGGAGGTGAGGTTGGGTCTAACAGCGCCCCGACTCCTTCCTGTGAGATTCTTCCACCACCAGCGGGAGGCTACGCCAAGTATTTGGATTGGCTTGACCGGACTGACCCGAATAACCTCTATCCCTTCATGTATATTCTCCCAAGTGGCGGCATCTTTGTGATATATTACAACGAAGCACGTATCATCGACGAGGGAACCTTTGACACGGTCAAGACTCTTCCGAATCTGCCTGGCTCTGTCAGTAACTTCCTGGCTGGGCGAACTTATCCACTCGAAGGAACTGCTGTTATGATGCCTCAATACCCTCCTTATTCTGATCCAGTGACTGTAATGGTCTGTGGTGGGTCTGCTGATGGAAATGGTTATGCTATCGACAATTGCCTTTCAACCCAACCAGAAGTTGCGAGCCCAACATGGACACTCGAGCGTATGCCTTCTCAACGAGTCATGTCTTGTATCTGCGCTCTTCCTGATGGAACCTACTTAATTCTCAACGGTGCACATCAAGGCGTGGCCGGTTTTGGGCTTGCCACGGACCCTAATTACAACGCAATTCTCTACGACCCATCACTGCCACTTCACCAACGCTTTTCTATCATGGCTACAACCATCGTCGCCCGTCTGTATCACTCCGAAGCCATGCTCCTCCATGATGGCCGCGTCCTAGTTTCAGGCTCTGATCCAGAAGACGGCGTTCACCCAGAAGAATATCGCGTCGAAGTCTTTAATCCGCCATACACCCTTTCAGGGCAGACGGCTCCGTCATTCACCATCCAGAACGTGGACTGGTCCTACGCCGGCAGTGCCTCGATCATGGCGAATATCCCCTCTGGCAACCTCGGCACGGTCCGCGTCTCCATGATGGCCGCCGTCTCCTCTACCCACGGCAACTCCTTGGGTCAAAGAACCCTCTTCCTGTCTGTATCGTGCCTGGGCTCCGCCGCCGCCGCTACATGCTCTCTCACCACGCCACCGACAGCCCACGTCGCTCCACCAGGATGGTACCAGATCTTCGTCCTCGACGGACCCATGCCGAGCCACTCCAACTGGGTGCGCATCGGCGGCTCTATCGCCGACAATGCGGGCCTGGGCAACTGGCCGGATTTCGACGATTTCAATACTCCTGGCCTCGGTGCTGTTGGATCTTAAAGCAGGCCTTCCGTTGGGATTTTGAATTATTGTTTATAATAGCTTGTATGATTTTACGGGTGCTAAATCGTCTCCCCCCCCTTTTTTAGGCGAGCATTTGTGTTTTTGGCTGCATAGACATAATTCTTTTTACGCGATTACCCCTTAAAACGCGCCTAATAATATCGGAGCGTTTTGGTGCTATATGGGGTTGGAATATTTCTCCCTTTTCAATGTTTTGGAAAGGAGATGTATAAAATTACTTTGTGGAAACGTTTACAGGACGTGACTCAGTGATTTTGTGTATGAAAAAATATGTAAAATAAGTTAAAAACAATCTTTTAAATATATAGATAACGTGGTTTACCACCGAGTCGATCATATCACCGAGTCGATCACTTTTCCCCACCCTATTACCCCAAAACTTTAACACGCGTTTTCTCAACCATTTAATATGGAAATTCAAACCCAAGAAGCGCGAATCATTCTAGCTATCGAGGCTATTCGATCATCCAGAAAAATAAGCAGACGCTCTGCAGCAAAGATCTATAAAGTGCCGTACACTACCCTTTCCGATAGAATGGCTGGCCGAACCTACCGCCCCGAATCTAAAGCCAATTGTTATAAGTTGAACGACTTAGAGGAGGAGACGATTATTCGATATATACTCGATCTAGATTCGAGAGGATTTGCGCCCCGTCTATCTAGTGTTGAAGATATGGCGAATCTCCTGCTCGAATCTCGAGGGGCACTACGCGTCGGCAAGAACTGGGCATATCGATTCATTCAACGGCGACCAGAGTTAAAGACGCGTTTTAATCGCGTTTATGACTTTCAAAGAGCCTTGTGCGAAGATCCAGAGCTTATTGGCGCGTGGTTTCGACTAGTTGGGAATATGCGGACGAAATATGGCATTGTTGACTCCGATTTCTATAACTTCGACGAGACGGGCTTTATGATAGGTATAATCTCCCCAGCGATGGTCGTAACTCGCGCGGATCGACGTGGCAGAGGAAAGGCAGTTCAGCCAGGCAATCGGGAATGGGCGACGGCAATTGTTTGTGTCAATAGCGAAGGTTGGAGTGTCCCTCCGTTTCTGGTAGTTCAAGGGAAGAATCATCTTGCAAGTTGGTATACTGAGGG